>RJWT010002575.1:0-40229 GCA_004365215.1 Cuniculus paca | reverse complement strand
GTAGTTGTCATGCTTTGGCCCAGCAGAAAAGGTGACTTGTGGGATAACAAATGTTCAATATCCAAGTAGCTATTTTCTTGTTTTGTGTCCATGGCAGATATCTTTAATAAAAGAGAAAACTTTTACTGTAGAATTGAAATGAGCCTTCCAAATCTTACTCATCTCCATCTTAGGGAGCCACTGCCCAGCAGTGTGTCACAAGAGTGGTAACCAACTTACATTTGCTGATAATCTGAACACTCTCAGGGTAACCTCTTCTTTGGGAATCCATTACTTTTCACAATTTCCAAGTACAATTAACGAAATATACTTGTTCAGCTGTATATGAGTTCTCTAAAAACACAATCATACTGTTTATATGTTCTGGAATTCTTCCAGTGTCATGTTAATTGATATTGTAGTAATACTTCTTGTAGCCAGAAATTAAATGTTTTAGTATTAGACTATCGTCTGTAGTTACTATTTTTAACCATAGGATACAGATTCCATTAAAGAAAGTTACTGATTTTACTTCTTATAAGGATTAAGGGGAACAAAAGGAACATAAATGCTTGTGGGTGAGACTCTTGAACTATGCCCCTGCTGGCAAGATCTGCCAGCAAAGAAACTGCTGGCTTGGCTGTGCAGAGCAGGCCCTGCTGACTGATTTAGCAAGGAAGGAACCTTTGCATTCCTGTAGGTGTGAGATAATCCTGTTCCTGCTGCTCTGAACCATCTGATCCGCAGGCCAGCACAAAGGAAGCTGAGTTCTTTAATTGAAGCAGTAACAGACAGAACAAGAAAGGCTTTGTGGCAGAGCATACTGAGAAGACAACTACAATTACTACTCCCTGCAAAGCCAGAATTTGTGAGTCCTGGAAGGGGGCCTGCAACAGCTCTCATAATGGTGGAGTCCCTGGTCAGACACTCATGGCCTGTAATAAATGCAGAAGTATGTTTAGAGGTCAAGATAATCCATATATCATTAGTTTGTCCACATCCCTTGCTGGTGGTGAGAACTAGACAGTGACTATGAGAGAAAGCCGATGATTGTCAACTAATTTCAGTTGGTTTTTTTAAAAAAAAAAAAAAACCTAAAATTCCATTTTTCTTTCCCACAAATTCAATATGGTCATGAAAGGAAAATCATATATGCAAAATCATTTTATGACTAATTTACTAAATGAAATTGGCACTGTATGTGAATTTTTAAAATTTAATTAAAAATTTTTTCTACTTTATTCACTGTGAAAGCAGTCATTATTCTTTTGAAAGAAGGATAAAGGTGGAGTTTTGTGTAGAACTGTATAGAGCTGGTGACCAGGAAGCCAGATGTTGCAACAGTAGGACAACGAGTATCTGAATATCTGAGCAGAATACGAGGCAGTGAGAAGAATCAAAAACATCATCTACTATTACTAGAATCATGGTTAATATGATAGGGAATTTAAAAATCTGTTTATCTTGCTAGGTACAGTCAGCTTTCAGAATCTGTGAGTTCCACATCTAGAGATTCACCCCAGTGTGAATCTAAAACATTTGCAAAAACTTTGGTGCCTGTATTGAATATGAACATATTATTTTTTCTTGCCATTTTTTACCTAAACAATAGAGTATAGCAACTGTTATGGTTTATATCTAGATACCCCCCCAAAAAAAGCCTCATGCACTCATAGGTTGGATTTTGGGTGATGACAGTATTATGAGTATGTGATATTCACCACTGGATTAATCCAGGAGTGTGTTTATAGTTGGGCATGATGTTAGGAGGCGAAGCCTGCTGAGAGGAGGTGGGTAACTGTGGGTGTGGTCTGGAAATCCCTCCACCTCCCTTGATTACTAACTTCTTCCTGACTGCCATGTCATGAGCTCTTTCAGCTTTGCCATACTGCCCATCTCAGAGGCACTCACCTATGGACTGAAATGTCTAGAAAGTGTGAGTCAAAATAAATTCTCCTAACTTGTGGATGTTGGGTATTTTGTGCCAGCAATAAAAAAGTAACTAAGACAAAAAATATATATATAGTTTTTAAATTGTATTAGATATTTTAAGTAATCTAGACATGATTTAAAGTATACTGCATGAGCATATACAAATACTATGCCATTTTATACAAGGGACTCGAACATCTCTAGGTTTCGGTATCTGCATACAGGAGTTCCTAGACTCATCTCTCACGAATACCAAGAGGTGACTGTACTAGGAAAAACAGTAATAATAAGAATAATTAATATTTATTGAGCTGTGTTTTTCTGCTTGGCACTTCATATGCTTTATCCCAATAGATTCTCAAATCAAATTTAGCAGGTAGATATTATTATATAAAATTAAAGGATCAAAACAAATAGTTAGAGAGGCTAAGGGATACACTCAATATCACCTTGCTAATAATCAGAGTGACCAGAATCATGCTTAACCATATATATATTTAGGCTGGAAAGTTATCATATTTCCTTCAAGGTTCTTCAAAGGCAAAATTAATTCAGATCTATACTGTGGACAAATAGGAAGAAAATATCACTGTTCTTTCTTCTCTCCTAAAAGAAAGAAGAATGTTACAGATAACCCTTCCCCAACACACACATACATACACATGCACACACACACACACACACACCCCTTTTTCCCAGAGTGTAACCCTGAATCCATTTCTTAAATTTAAGCAATATAATTTTAAAGCAACTGTGTATGGTATCATATTCACCACCTCCTTGCTCAATTTTAGGTGTTTCAATTCATAGGAAAGTCGAGTATGTAAGAAAATGGCAAAATGTGGTCATGTCCGCACACTGCCATTCCAGTGCACCAACCTGTGATGTGGAAGCTACCTACTTGCATAAAGTTCAAAGAAAGCCCACGAGATGAGTCAAGTCTGGATTATAGCACAACTAAGTATTTTAACTTCTATTATTGAAGCCCTAACCACAGATGTGACAGAATTATGTCTTCAAAGGGCTCAGGTCTCAGAAGGAGTCTTAGAGTCTGACATTAAAATCTCTACTGATTTGAAAGGAAGCACTTATTTGCAGGAAATCCTGGTTGACTGAAATAGTAAATGTGACACCCAAAATAAATAAGACAAGAAATAGACAATTTGAATGTGATTTGAGGAGAATATGAGTCTTACTGTTCACAAAAGAGTAAGGGTCTGAAAATTCAAACATAAAGTTAATGAAGTGAACCTTTCTTCTGATTTGTAGATAGAACTTCTATTTGTTATTTCAAAAGCAGATACAGTAGTAGGAGAGAAGTATCAGACAGATTCAAAAGGAAGGACATTCCATAAAATGTCTAATCAGTACTACTAAAATAGTGAAGGTCATCTAAGGAGACATAGTTACTAAATGTAATGTGGTCACTTGGATGGGATCCCGGGACAGAAAAATGTCATTAGGAAAAAACAAAAAATTCAAATTATATCTGGAGTTTGGTTAATAGCAATGTATAACATAAAGTTTTTCAGTTTTGACAAGTGTATTATAGTTATGTAAGATGGAAACTAGGAGAAGGGTGAACCGGAAAACTGTAAGATTCTTGAAACTTTTCTGTAAATATAAAATTTCCTGAAATAGAGCTCATTTAAAAAAGCAAACACAGCTGGATGTGGTGATGCATGCCTGTAGTCCCAGCATTCTGGAAGGCTGAAGCAGGAGAATCACAAATTCCAGCCCAGCCTGGGCAGGAAAAATAAAACATAGCAAGTTGAAATAAAACACATAAAAGGGCAGGGTATATACTTCGATGTGAAGGACTTGGGTTCTATTCCCAATATTCTAAAAAAAAGGAAGCAAACACACACACAAACCAGACAAGATTGTGTCCTCTCAATTGGACACCTATTAACAGTCCATTCATTAGCACTTAAAACACTGCCTGACATACAATGGGCACTTGATAACAATATATTTGAATTAGTGAATGTCTTGTATCTTTGTGTAGGCTTTTTTTTTTTTAATGAACTCCATTTCAAAAAAAAGTAGATCACTTCCTCTAGTCTTAAAAAAATCAAGTTTTCCTTATTATCAAAATCTATGCTCAGCCCCATTTTTACGATCTTCCACCAACTAGCAAAACTCCAGCTCTGCTCTATTATCAGCATATTGCCTGGGTTTAGGTGAAAGATGTCTCTCCCATCTTTCCGGGGAAAGGACATGAGTCTTTATTCCTGTGTCAGCTTTGTCATCCCCTTGGCCCAAACCTGAAATGCCCTCCCAACAAAACTCACCTATTCTTAGTTGAATTCAAACTCACAAGTCTCCAAAAGGTGTTTCTCAAAATACTCATGTATCTTTCTGAAAATTTCCTTCTATAAATTCCTACTGTCCACTTTCAGTTCATGTGTATAAAAAATTGCTTATGGTGATTAATGTCACACGAATTCAATTTCTCTTCTTCTCCAATCATCATTTAGAAGAAATATTTAAGAAAGTAGGGAATCATGGATTACAAACAGGCATTTATAGTATGTTCCTTATTTTGATTTTGGAGAAGGCTCTTTTTTGTAGAACTATATCAATCTTACAAAAATTGTATGTGCAATTTATTACATATAATCATAGAGTGGTAACATTGTTTAAACTGTCTATATGATTGAATTTATAGTTCCTAATTTATTGATTTATCGTCTTATACAATTATGTCAAGCCACTATAGATATTCAGAATTTTCAGTCAAAATTAAATTTCAATAAATTTTAATTTTTGACTACACTGCATGAGCACTTGAGAAAAGGTATGTCTCCAATTTAAATAGTTTGAGAGATAGATTTTTGTCTCATTGATATTTTTAAGAACTAAGAAAGTTAAAATACTATTATGTTCTGGTAACTTTCAAAGTGGTTGCAGTTTTTATAAAATTAGGATATTATATCACTGCAATCGGCTCATGGTATAATTCCAGTTATATTTCATGGAGTGATTTCATTTGGCCTCTCACAGCATCCTCAATAAACTTAGCCTACACCCTTCAATTACCTTTCAATTATTAGCCCTCTCCTACCACCACCAGCATTTTTTTTCCCTGTGATGCTGGGGATCAAACCCAGGGCCTTGTGCATGAAAAGGAAGAACTCTACCACTGAACCACCTCCTGAGCTGACCACCAGGCTCTTTTATCTGAAGACAGTGACATGATAGTATGACTGTACTATACCAAATTACTCTACTTATGAATTGTCAAGCACTGACTACATTCTGACTGCAAATTCTTACTTCATCAGCCCCTAGGGCATTAATCTGGCTCCGGATAATCGGTATACAAGAGGCCTCAACCTCAGTATGAAGATGGCAGAGAATCTAGTCTTTCTACTGGGGTGTAGTCACGTTAATCAGTCTTTGCTTAGGTCGATTTTACATTCAGTATTTTCATCTCCTCCTCCCACTGACTCTCATTATTTTGCATCTTTTGTTCTTTCTCTCTTAACCAGCCCCATTGACTGCAGTTTTATTTTTTTAAACACTAAACCAGATCAACTTTCTTGCCACGCTTCACTAAACTTGCCTACTATATTTGAGCTGGAATGGTTATTAATTTCCTTTCCCTCATGTCATGCATAATCTCATATACCCAAATCATTAACAGTAATACTTACAACATTTGCATTACCAAGCAAAAATTATATTATTTAACTTTCATCTTTCTTTTGTACCTAAGATATTCCAAAATTGTCCTACTACGGGATATAGTAAAAAGAGCGTCAAAACTGGAGGCTGAAATCTCTGTGAGCCCTCCTTCTGTCACCGACTAGTATATTATCTGGAAAAACACACTAAACGTTACTAAGCTTCAATTTCCTCCTATTTTAAATGGTATAGTGAGAGTTAGATGAAATAATGCAGGTACAATATATTCCAAAATAGAAAATGTTATACAGATGCTACATAGTACAAATATGCAAGGTGTATTTGTTCTCAATGCAGATATATATTTCTATGAGGTCTTTGAAAAGTTAAGTAAAATATCCCATTTCTGAAACTAAAAGCTATCAAATCTTTCTGAAAGCCTCACAGTACTTTGGTAGACATAAAACTGGAGACAAAAATTGCCTCTCTGAATAAAAGAGCTTTGTAAGAGATGAAGCTAGGAAGATATAAAACACAGGCTCACTGCAATATGTAGAAGTGTAAAATTGAGGTACTAATCAAAATGTTTGAAGACTGTCATCCTTGTAAGAATAATGCCACACTTAAGAGCCATGTGTTCAACATCTGCAAACTAAAAGCAAATGAAAAATTCTATTAGTTTGTACCAGAAATGTGAATACTCAGCTGAAACTAAGACTATTGAGTGTGTGGGGGGGTATAATTCAAAGTAATATCAGGATGGAAATGATGAGTGAGGAGAAAAGGTAAAAATTATTATATAAACACAATTTATTTTGGAAAAGCATATGAGCACATGCAAGGCAGCAAAATTTAAACTTTCTCTTGGTAATTGAATAGCAGAGTCAGCACAGGGTTTCAGAAGAAAATAAAAAAACAGACTAAACCAACTCAGTTTCATTTGTGAAATCTGTCCTGATTCCCCCTGGCTGACTCAAATACTTTATTTTTTATGCTCCAATTGCCCCTTGCACTTATCCCCATTGTAACTATTACCACAGTGGATTATAACCATCTGTATGTGTATGTGGTAATTTCTCCTAAAATGCCCATTTTGAAAAGCAGAAACCGTGCCTTTTTTCCTTTGTGTCCCCAGTGCCATACATACTGTCTGCCACATGGTGATAAATAAATTGTTATAAGTGATGCAGGAGGTACATTTTGGTCAGGGTTATATCCAACAATGAATTCTAGGTTCCTCAAAGGATAGCATCTAAAAATACACTCATTGTTTAACATTTACTTCTTGTTGCATGGCAACAGGAAATGACCCATTATTTTTCTGAAACCCATTTTGTACAGTTTACTTCTAGTCAAATTTTAGAGGATCAACGTAGTTTCACAGAGTCATAGTTTTGGCAAGATAATTCACATAGTTGATTTCTCATTCCAGTGAAACTAAAGTCACAGAACCAACCCTCAAAAATGTCAGACAGAGCCACCAGAGAAGGTTCAGCAGGTTCCATTCTTCACAGCTTTATGGGAATGCCCTTCATATAGGAAATATATAATGAATCACGTGATGCACTATATACAACCAACAGTACAGTCAGGAGCTTGTTGATAATTAAATAAGATGATTTTTTGGTCAAAGTATTTATCCATATTCCCTTTGCAGTTCAACATATATGTACCTTTGTTTAAGCAATAGAAAATTCATATACTATTATTTACTCCATTTCAATGATTAGAACAGATGACTGTGGCACGACATCCTGTATACTTTAACCAAGGAACACCACATCAAAAGGCTATTAAAAGATATTCCAGTAAAAATAATTATGGGGTCTGATGAGGCAGAGAAATACACCAACAAAGTTGAATTTCCTCTCATGTAAAATACATCAGAATCTGTAATATGCTAACATCTGCAAAAGACATATATATGCATTGAAAAACTTTATATGACACTGTGTTAATCCAGCTTGTTTTACCTCCAAACACTGTTACAAGAAACAACTTACAAGATTAGTGCGAAACTGGTCACTTTGGAAAACGTTGCCCTGGAACATAGGCCTATCCCTATTTGCCTTAAACTACCATCTAGTGATCAGGAGCCAGGAGGTTGATGCCAAGGATTTGTACTTTAATAAACTCTCACAGGGGATTTTTCTATGGCTAAATGGACACTAATAAGTGGAGCCAAGTGGAGAGATTATTATACACTTTAGCCTACCTACTCATCACTACACATTACCATCCCTGGAAGTTAAATGGGTGTGATCCATTTTTCAGACCTAAAAATCTTGTTTCAAGTCTTTAAGCAAATGTACAAGATAGAAAAATGTGTATGATTGTAGTTTTGGGTTTAAAGTATCAGATATTTAATACCATTATCAAGGCTTCTTGCCTGTGAAACATAGAATTTCTTTATGGGTACTAATAAAGACTAATATGATATTAAAATGTTTAAAATGGAAATAAACATCTAGAGACTCTTCTTCTATGGAGCTTTTTTTCTTAAGTAGGGGACCTCATTGAATTGTGGAAGATTAGAATTGAAAGGAGTGTCTACAGAGGTTATTTACCTATAGTTAAAGAGCTCATTAGAGGCAAAACTAGGGCCTACCTTCAGAGCTCTGACTCCTATTCTAGTGTTTTTCTTCCACACAAAACAATACAGCCTCTAGAAATCTACTCTCAATACTTCAAACTCTTAGAGCTACAAATCTGCTTTTCAGAAGCATTTCTGTCACTAAAGTAAGAATACTAATGAAGACCATTATTGTTTTATCTATTTTTAAAGACAGTTTTTAGACAATTACTTGAAACTAGAATAAAAGATTCCAAAACTTTGCTAAAACAAAATAGCCACTGCAACACACTCTGGTCCAGCCAATGCAGTGTTCCTAGCATGGAACACTATAATAACCCTGTCATCTCACCCTGCAGAAAAACATGATCACTTGCTAAGGGAATGCCATTTACTTTCTTCAGACCCTCCAACAACACTCTGAACTCATAATCCATAGGCCTTGTGTCATCTTGCCCCTTTGATCCCATTTCTAGCTGATTCTTTTATGCTCAAGTTTATTCATACTGACTTTTTTAAATTTTCTAAATTGTTATGCCTTTCTCCATCTCAAAACTTTATTATAACTTCCTTCTGTCTTGAACATTTCCTACATCTACCCCAAGCTTTCATTCAACTAATTCTTAACCTTTAGATCTTGGGTTTGAAATTCCTTCTGGGATGCTTTCTCTAGCCTTCATTACTGAGCTGTCTGCTCTACTCTCTGCGCTACAAGCCTTCACTTGAATGACTCCCATCCTATACTGAAAGCAACATCAAGGCAGATATCTCATTGGAGAGTAAAATCTCAGCCTATCTAACACACAGTGGTGGTTTAATGGGAGTTTTGAATAGAAGAAGCAAAAGGAAAAAAGAGAGGGTGAGATGGAGAAGTTTGGATCAGGAGAAGGAAGAAGAAAGGAAGGGTAAGGAAGGAAAGGAAACAATCCACTATCTCTCTTAACACAACATCCTTATTATGATTAACACAGTATGAGATTTTAAAAACTAATGAGGACAGGACAAAATGATAGAAGCATAAAGAAACTTGGTTGTATGGAATACAATTCATTATTTCTTGATATAAAAAAACTTTACATCAAATGATATAGTAATATGAGTGAAATTTATCACATGCTTTAAAACACTGACAACATATATATGGAAATACTATTTGTCCTGAAAGAACCAACATATTCCAAAATCTAGAGGTACTACAAACTGCTAAGTCATTTACTGCTCAATTAAAGCTTATATGAAAAACATAATATTTCCATAAGTTAGGAAAAAGCACATACATTTTTTGGCAGCAAAAATAACTCCATGGTTTTGATGATAAACTGTTATTCCTGCAAAGAGAGGTCCGAGACTCTGCATTTGTCTATAAGAAATAGGCAGGACCTTAATTTTGAAAGTCTCATGCTAGACATCTAAAAGTGCACACTGTAAAAGCACACACAGCTCAATTTATCTGTCTTATGAGGAAAGTAAGCCAGCTGAACCCCACTGGGATTTGTACTTGAAAGTTACAGGAGTATTTGAGGTTCCAGAAAAAGTTCTTAAAATATACAAGTTAAGCAAAATAAGTTGTAAAACACATTATTTCTTAAGAATCCTTTGGCTAAGCCAACAAAATTAAACACTACTCACTGAGAAAATACAAAGATATAAACATCTACACTAACATTATGCATATGTTCTAATTTTAGTTCTGTTATTTTTCAGAAATTGAAATGTTTTCTGGTAGTTGTGGATATATCAATTCTTAAAACACTAAAAAAGGCAGGGCTGGTGGTTATGACCCAGCTCTACCACAGACTCTTAGAGCTGGAAGCAGTCTCAGAAATAATTTACTCTCAACTCATTTAGGAAAACTGAAGCCAAGAGACATTAAATGACCTGAACAAGGTTTCACTAGGAGACATTCAAATCATTAGCATCACAGCTCTAATGCCTTGACTGAGTAGCTAAGTAGCTAAATTTTTAACATCAGATCACTCTAGTAAGCAGCCATATTTTTCTATTCAGCATTTTCTTTTTCCAAGTAAGTGCATTACATTCCATTTGAGCTCATAGATATCTAAAACCCCCAGATGGTTTCACATCAACTTCCTCCAAGGCAGATCATCCCCTTCCTGAATTTGTGCAATAGATTATTTTTACTCTAAATGAAGAACTTTATTTATATCCATGTTATATTTTATCTTGGTGTTTTCACATCATTGTTCTTGCCACTTGAGATGAATTTGAATTTTAGATCTGCCTTTCATGGTGTTAGGTACTTCTCTCAAGTCTGAATCACTGATGAATCTGAAGAGCTTAACCTCTATGCCTTTGTTCAGGGCATAGTAAAGACACTAAATATGCAGGCCAGAATTGCTGCTAGCCAGTCTGCAAGAGGCCTGATATATGAATCAAGACCTACTGCAGGTGAAAATTCAATCAGCACTGAACCCACCTAAACAGTCTTTAATCCAACTTACATTTTTCTAGCTTACTTTTAATTCTATAATAAATACAACTGCATTGACTACATGCACATCCTTATAAACATTTTGAAAATAAAATATTGCATTTCTAGAAAGTTATACCATTGACATATTATTTTTAATTACATTGTTTCATCCAAAACTCAGAATATAAGCAAGTCGACATTTATTATTTCTATTTTAGAACAGGAAACTAAGTTTCAGAGAATTTAATTGACCTGGCATCATCTACCTAATAAGAGACATGTCTCCAGACACTTTTCCCAGTACTTTTTATGCTATTTTTTTTTGTTTAGCACATGTAATTGTCTAATACATGGCCAAGATGAATTTCAGGGCATTGTACTATAAAATGTTAAGTGCAACTATACATACAATTTTTGGAACATCATGAGAGACAACAGTCAGAGAAATATTTTCTAGAAGACTTTCCATGTGCTTTGCCAAGAATGATTCTATAACATTTTATAACCTATTTGGCTCTGTCTTTTCTATTTTGAATACCTAAAATACTCTACCCATTCTTCCCTCTGACAAATCTAGTTGTAAAACCAAAACATTATTGATGCACCTAACAAAGACCAATGATAGAGTATATTGTTATCCCAGTACTTGTGTTCTTTAAATGGCACCTGAACTTGCCTCCTTGGTATATCTCCCCACTTGCCAAGCAGGGAAGTCCCATAGAAGTTCGAAGGCCTGCAGCCAATCCCCAGTTGTTCCTGCCTCTTGAAATCCAGCTAGTGGACAGCTTTCGTGTCTACCATTTCATACTTGCAGCCTATGCTCAGGTTAGCTATTCGGTAAATAACCTGATGTCATATTTGGTGTCTACTTCCACAGATCTATAAAGACCACACACACAGACACACACACACAGCTATCATAGTCTAAGGGTTCAGTCCATGTCCTGACCATATAGAGTATCATAAAGGACTATAAATAACAATGCTTCACAGTTTCACAGGACTTTAGAATTTACAAAACACTTTCAGAAATGTCATCGTGATCTTCACACTAGGTAAAGTAAATACAGTACAGATACCATTATTTTCACATTACAGTTGAGGAAACTGAAGCCTAGAAAACTCAAGTCACACAAATACTGAGTAGCCAAGATAGGCTTTACATTAATGTTGCTTACTCGAATTTACTAAGGAACATACCAACGTATTCAAAGATGTGCCATTAAAAAAGGAAACCTTAACGTGAACCACTTTATTCAAACACTACATGCTAAGAGTTCAGGATGTTGACAATCAGACTGAGCTCCACAATAAGGCCTGCAAAAGTCTCTTGGAATGGTCATGACAATCTTTTAAATCTTTTTACCCCAGAGCCCAGTTTTAAGCAGGAAATACTTTAAATTGAACTTCCCTAGCATTAGAAAAAGTTCTTGAACTTCCATGAAGGGCAAAACAAGAAAAAGATGAACTGTAGGTGCATTAAGTTATTCTATTCAAAGGGGGTAAATTCTATTCAAAGAAGAGGGAATATACCCTGTTCAACTTAGTGAGTGACCCATTCGGATAGCAGCGGAAGGCGTGAATGAGGCAACAAATATTGCAATAAGGAAGCAAGCAAGTTCCATCTGATGTAACAGCAAAGTGCCACAGCTATAAAAACTTAGTTTGAGAGTGAAAAAAAATGACAAAGTATGTTACAACTCTGAACAATATCTTGACAGGAAATAGAGGGATCAGCAGGTTCCTACACATTAAAACTCATGCTCAATATAATGTAGGCTGTGATCTCTCAGGAAAAATCACAGTCAAGCTAAATGTAGAAAAAGAGAGAACTAGAATCTAAAAAGCAGAAACTTATACAAAAGCAAGTAGTTAGAAGATGTTCTAGAGCAGTGGTTTTCAAGAGTAGCCCCTGGGCTAACAGCATTTATCACCTAGAAACTTGATTATAAATACAACTTATCATGCCATACCCATGCTTACAAATCAGAAACTCTGAGGCTGAGGCCCAAAAATCTGCATTTAAACAAATCCCCCATAGGATTCGGATTCTTAGCCCAGCAAGAATATGGTAGTCCAGTTACCAAGTCTACTGATACCACTTTCCTTTTGCCAGTCAGTGGAAAATCTTGAGTAATGGATGATGACTGGTATGTTTCCATCTGCTGTCAATTCTGGAAAAGAGACAATTTTGGCACATCCTTACCATCATATATATAGATGCTATAAACAGCAATTTCATTTAGCAAGTACCCTATGAAAACGAGATAAGAGCAATGGGAAGTGGGACATGTATGAAATAATTGATCCTTCAATTATAGTCATCCTACAGTTAATTAAAGTTTATTCTTCCTCAATCCTTAGAGCATTGATTGTTATATTTTAGTACATATGAGATTAATCTAGGTGGGAGGGCTTGTCTAAAATGGTTTCCTGTGTCCTGCCCTTAGAGGGTGATTCTATGGACTAAGGGAACTACTAGAATATTTACAACTCTAAAAGTTCCCAAAGGATACTAATACTGCTGACCCAAGGACCAACATTGAGAATTCTTGTACTAAACAATGGTAATTTAAATGGATGTTTTAGTTACACTGGATCATGATATGATGACAAATGTTTGATAACTGCCTCCCTAGGAAAAAAGGGGGCAATGATTTTAGTATTTGTCATTTTTTTTCATGTAACTATTTCAACCATGATCCATGCCAAGCTATCAACATGATGTCACCAAAGATGGCATTGTGAGATGTGTACATGGTAAGTGTCTGAGGCCTGCTTAAGTGTGTCACAGGACCTACTTCAAAATTTTTCTGGGCTAGATATGCACAAACTCAGTAGCACCACACTATTTTAATTCCACAATTCCCCAAAGTAGAAACTCCTGTGTCAAGTAGCATGTTAATTCTTCTTCCTGCTGCATTGAATCTCTGACTCTTTAGCAGAAATGTATGAAGATCCATTTCTTACATGAAAACTTACAGTAAATTCCCCCAAATGGAAACCCATCATTCTGACTATTGGACACTCAGAACTTGATTTAGGAATGACCTTTTGGCAGACTGTTCACTAGAAACTGGGGAAAGAATAAAGGTAATTGGCAAATATAAAACTTGAAACATAAAATGTGGTCAAAGATACTAAGTTACACATAGCACATAAACCAATCTCTTTTTAAATAGAGAATAAATGTTGGTAGAACAAAACATTAAGTAATGTTAAATAGCATCCAATAAGAAAAGATTAAAAGGAAAGAACCATACACCTGTTTCTTTTCCATTTGAACCTCTATCTAACAATATGAAATTACAGATTTTTTTCTAGAAAATGTTGTGTGGTCTCTATGAAATCATGACAAACCTTCATCAATAAATGTGTTTTTTTAAAATGTAGTTAAGGCTTTTCCAAGTGACCAATCTTCTAGTCTGGTCAGTAATCTTGGTAAGAATACTGACACATGCTGAATAACAAGCCCTTAAATAATCAAACTGTGGAGGAGTCTGAAATCTGTCTCAGATTTTTAGGGCATGTGTCTAGATGTCCCCCACAAAGCCTCATTTAGTCATAGGTGGGGCTTTTTCAGAGGTGGCTGACTCTACAGTGTGTGACTGATTCATAGTACATTGATAAGATTAAGGGTGCTAAGATTAAGGGTGGGTGATTACTGAATCAGTCCATTGGTTGGTTTGGCACCACCCTAATCCCAGTAGCCGACATAGAATATAAATGGGGCAAAAAGCTGCTAAATGCTTTTGTTTGCTTTGCTGCATTTGGCCCACTATGAACTACTTCTCTGCAATGCCTGTCTGCCATGCCACCCTGCCTTGGAGCCAGCCAATTATGGACTGAAACCTCTACAAACTGTGAGCTAAATATATAAACCTTTCCCCCTTTAACTTTGGACGTCGGCAACTAGAGAAAAGCCACGAAGATACAGGTCTTACTGATTTGTAAAGGTACAAAATATTCTTTACCAATATGAAGAAAAAACGTTGTTCAGAAAAACAGTTGCCTGTAAAAGATTTCCTTTATTTAAATCTACTTAACCAAGAGATTATCTTGACCTTGCATCCTAGGCAAAAGTAAGGTGGAACAAGTAGCATCTGAAAGTTTTACCATTATGAATAATTCTCACAAGCCTCTCTGCTAAGGGCAAAATGACACTGATTTTCTCTATAAACTAATGAAAGTAGTTACTGTTGACCCACATTTTCATCTAGTACTAGATGACAATGATAGCAGGTTCACAAATCACTTGGTAACCCAAGATTTCTCAAGTTTTTACCCACCTTTTTCTCCAAGTTGCCATTAGCAAGCAATGACCCTTTACCAAAGAACTTAACCTACATAGAGTTCAGTAGGAGTCATTTAGTACAGCTCTGTAATTCCACACTTGAAAAGACTGTTATTGTTGGATCACAGCCAACACAAAATTAAAGCATTTCCTATTCAATTTTGCCAACTGCAAGAACTCATTCACTTAAACCTTGATGACAATGAGTTGATTCAATTGCCATTCAAGAAGTAGTTATGCAAAATGCTTCCTGTTAGCAGTCCACACTAAGGTCTCTCTCTCTCTTTCTCTCTCTCTGTTTCTCTCTCTCTCTCTGTCTCTCTCTCTCTCTCTCTCTCTCCAAATATTTAGAAAAAACAATATCCTCAGAATTTAATTCTTTTGGTAGTCTCAAAAGGACAAATAGTCATTGGGTTCCAATATACATGCTATTAAATAACATGAACATATCATGCTCCTGAGGCTGCATGATCAGCAAGATCTACAAACCTTCTCAGTCACTTTGCTTCCACCTGCCAATAGCTCTGTTTATAAATTCTTCCTTACAGCCCTTTTTAATAAGTCAACTAAACTCCCATGAGTCTGTCCTACCTTTCATTTAAAAGACCAGTGACATCACAAGTCTAAGTCTGAAGGCTATTTTTAATTATTCCCTTCCTCCATCACTTTTTGCATCATCTAAAGCAGTAATACATTTTCCAAAGGAAATTAATGAGCAAATAAAGACCAAGTAATTCATTCTAATCTAGAGGTTCTAGGATATAACTCAAAAGTTGCAAGTCTTTGATAATGCATGATTCAAAAGAACATGAAGCAGGTGAAGAACCATGAACCAAATGGCGAAAGTGAAGTCATTAATCACTTACAGAGAACTGGCCATATTGTTTATCAAAGATGCATGTTACCTACAGTTCAGAATACAGTGAATTGATGTTAGGTGATTCATGTCTAAACTATTTTGCTTTAATAATTATGTGTTTTGAACCTATAATAATTTAATAATTAAAAAGTATGTATTATTACTAGGGAAATTATTATAAATATATGCTTTTTTTCTCTGCAAGCTAATTCCTTTTTTTTTTTTTCTTTCTCAGCACTGGGGATTGAACTCACAACCTTGCACTTGCCAGGAAGGTGCTTAGGCCACTGAGCTAGATCCCCAATCCTTGTCTTCTTGAGACAGGGTCTCATTATGCCATTCAGGCTGGCCTTGAGCTCACTTTGCAGCCCAGGCTGGTCTCAAGCTTGCAAAAATCCTTCTGTCTCAGCCTCCCGAGTGCTGGGATTATAGGCGTGAGCCACCACGCCTGGATCTGTAAGCTAATTCTTAAGAAAACTACTAATGCTTGGATAGCAAATAGGTTGCAATGTGCATGACAGTTCTCCAGAGAATTAGATGCCCAGAGAGCTATATTGAGACAGAAGTTGAAGACATGTCTAAATTCAGCAGAAAAATAAATGCTTTTATCAATTACAACAACTAATATAAGCTTGGATAGCATATCTTATATATTTGCCTGTCTGTCTGCCACCAAACTTCAAAATTCATCTAGGAGAGAAAATAAGAATGTGCATATGTATGTACAGATATGCAATATTGTGTTTTATATGTCTTATTATCAACCCTTTGTGCATAGAATCAACTTAATTTTTAAAAATTAAATGCACTGATGCAGAAGCACTAAACCATAGTTGAATACATGCCAGACAAAATGCAAGTGGTTTGTGTTCTGCAACCAGCTGTAAAAAAATTACAGATATAATAGCATCTATCACGTAGTATAAATCACTGAACTAACCCAGGCTAGTACTTTAAAAAATTGGATAGAATTATCTCTAAGTCCTTGTGCAGTTCCAAAATTATCACCATTTCATTGTTCCTTTGTTTTTATTTGGAGAAGACATTTATGACCTAATATATCAATATATGTCAATAGATTCATACTTCAAAAATAAATGGGATCAGGACTAAGCTCTGAAAGTCTGGAAGAACAGAGAAGTTTGCTTTTTAGAATAGTCGAAAGTTGTGAAAGTATCAAATAGAATGAACTGTGATAATGCCACAGGGCCACAGAAGGTTTTAAATGAGAGACTGAATCTTGGTTTGCTTTTTAAGGCTGGGCTTTTCAAATCTGATTCTCTTTGTTCTGTGACATTTGTCAGTGAGTACTACTGATCACCTTCATGATGATGTTTGAGCTATGAGTTTATACTGGTGATTGGAAATGGAGGGAAAGGCGAACTGTCATAAATGTTATTGAAATAAAAAGGACAGCATAACCTAGAAGATGAAAAAAGGATGGTAAAATGCTAGTCCTCAGCTAACATTTGACATGAATATGAGTATTCTACCAAGAAGTCATAAAAATGCACAGAATTACTAACCAAGAAAGCCAGAAAAATGCAATTTAATAAATGCCTTATCAAAGCAAAAAGACACAAAACTCATAATAATAAAATTTTTCATCCATATGACTATCTAGGCTAAAATCCAAAATAATACTTAATGTCCCATAAAAAGTATACACAGACAACTGTTCCATGATATTCATAGAGTCAGAAGTGTGAAAGATAAAATCACTTATGACGGACTCATGAGTGTCTTCTAATTTCCTCAGAAATCTCAGAAAAGAACATTCAGACGAAGAAGACTAAAAGAAAAGTAGAATGAAGAATCATAGAGACATAGAAAGAGAATAAATTACAGCAGATATCTTCCACATAAATAAACACAAAATAAAGTTTCCCTGTCTTAAAAATTTGTAGACTTTATTTCTCAATGATGAACTCTTAGCCTTTTGAAGACATCAGTCCTAACCATGAATCTAGAGCTACCCATTCACAACTGCCTGTGAAATTTAGATGTATGAATTATCCAACTCTTGCTGATAGATCTCCACATATTAATTGAGCAGCTCTAGTAATTAAAATCCCTCAATTCATAAGGATTTTAATTTTCACATTATTTCAAAAACTAATCTCAAATTGACAAAATGATGACCACTTGGGAAGCTGAAGACAAGAGTTGCTTGAAAAGTGTTCTGGTTACAACGCTATTGTTCATCGCCCAACAAGGAGTAACCCCAGACAAGAAGGGACTGACTGAATTAGAATACTTTCCAACTGATATTTCCTTCACTGTCGTAGATATGTCAGGCTATCGTGGTTTAACCTTAAGGACTTGGTTCTGCATTTCTTCTTTCAAGGAGCCTTTCCTCAGCACTTCCTTGACACCATTTGCAAACCTCTATCATACTGTACTGTATTTGCTTTGTAGCCTCAGCATGTGGTAGTACCCAGTAGTACCCAGAACTTTGTTATAACAGGAAAACAAAAAGAAAACCCAGACAGTGTGGAATGAGTGAATAAAATCTTGAATGTAGTGTGTCAGATCTTTTGCAGAACAGCAGTATCCCACTTTCATTCAATGAATAGGTTAGAAATTGTATGTATTTACTTTCAACATAAAATTCCATAAGGATCCCATATCAAAATACTATCTGGCTTACTTTCTTTGAGCCTAAAATACATTTTAGTGTTCACACTTGTTTCTCTGACTCTGTTTCTATTTCTCTGTCTTTCTTTACCACATCCCCGTTTTAAACTTTGCATTGCCTATGTGTTTCCCCAAGGTACAGAATTAAGACTCAAGAATACCCAAAAAGAAAGCCTGGCTTGGACAATAAATAACCATAGAAACTGTACACTACACCAATATCTTCCTTAGTTATAAATGAAATGTCTGGAATAACTGATTTGAGAAGCAGTTGCTCTTTCTAGTTCTATAATTCTCCAATATTACTGTTACTAGGTCTGTAACTGTAAGAAAACCATATTAATTTGAAATATTGGAATTCTGGAATGGCTCAAAATGTTGGCTAACATAACCAAATCTATTAGATTGCTATCTCTTTCTTTGTTACGTCCTTTAAATAGAAGACTGGATAAGTAAATTAACCACAGAATGAAAAAGTTGAGGCTATCACTACTCTTCTACAAATACAAACTGGTCTTTAAGTGTTTTAAAATATCTATTTACTTACAAACAGTATAATTGCAGCATATGTAGAGCTGACACTATTCAAACAAGTATTTTGATGAGGTAATTAGAGATCATCCTTATCTATTAATTAAAACTTCACAAGGCAGTGTCTGAGTAGTTATAATAGTTGCTGTTACTATGTGTTCTTAAAGGGATTAAAATGAGTCTCCACCAATTTAATTAGTTTTCCTTCCAACTCATTCAAATTAGAAATGTTTGGCTATGTTTGTTTGAAATGAACTTGTACTAGAAAATGTAGCTGCATTTAAAAAATAACAATAACTGATAGATCATTTATTAGATCCAAATGCCAATATTATAATAAAAACAGCATTAGTCGTGCTGCCCTTATTTCTCAGAGAGAAAGGATGAATCGGTAAATCAGGGCACTTGTCATGACTTAAGTCATTCTGGACAAGTTCATTCATAAGAGTATTTTGTGGAGTTGAAGCATTCTCTGTGGTTAATGAATGAATAAAACGTTTCAAATCAATGCTCATGTACAGAGGATTAACATGGCAGGCTTCATGTACAAAGAATAATAATTACATTTTTAACATAATTTAACTTTTAGATTTACAATTAAGCACTTATATAAGCAAATATAATATTAAGTTTGATAACACAATTGCTAAAATAGAGATAGGAACAATAATCTATGTACTAAGAGGTAGGAAAGACCTATCTGCCAGAAGAAAGAAAAAGAAACCAGCTTTGATTACCAAGTGCCAAGCAATTCTGGAGTTCCCCATGTGCTACTTTGTTAATTTAGGTATCAGTCCTCAAAATAATACATATTATTGGGATTAAGAATAAATTTAAAATGTAATCAGATGGAAAGTGTAACAATAAAAAGGAGAAACAGTTTGTTAACAATAGAAGGAAAAAATAAGAAACAATTATGAAAAATTATGAAGGACTAATCTGAAAGTTTCATTGGAAGGCCACATATAGAGAAACAAGAAAACAGAATCACCTGGTGATAAAAGCAAATAACCCAAGTGGAAAGCAAATGTGAAGAAAATTGGTTTAAATATAAATTAGTCCATGTAGCTATGTAACTCCTAAGCAAGTAATTAACTGGCTTTGCTGATTAAGGGTTGCATATGAGCACCACGACATATAAATGTATAAAGTGCTGTATGATTGAAGAGACTTCAAAAACCACAGTTAATAGACCTAATTGGTAGCTGGGCGTGTGGTAAAATGATCATTTTGTTTTTATTTGACTTAGAAATTTTATGCTGTCACTAAAAGATTCAGAGACCTAGGATAGTCAACTCTGGAGCAAAGAGTCTATTAATGAACAGACATTTCTCTCCCAGGTAAAAAAAAAAAAAGACTAAAATGAGTTTCCCATGTAGGAACTGTCCCTCAGACAGAGTCAGAGGTCAGAAAACCAATATTCTGTGTAGTCAAAAGGATATGGGTACCAGCTGGCAGAGAAATAGAAAGCAAGGAATATGCTAGCTCGTGGAGGATTTGAAATTTACTGCGATAACTGGCATCACGTATTCACAAATGAAAAAAACAAAGTCCAAAGGGGTTAAGAAGCTCAGGATCACAGATGACTAATAGCTATGATTCAAACAAGGCTCCCTTTCACTCCGGAGCACCTGAATGTTCCATGAACTGCCTGTTCCTTTGTGAATCAAACTATGAGATGAGCAAGGAACAAGAATCAGTAGCATAAGTTTGGACAGAAAATGTGAGACATTTCTAATAAACATACTTCTATTTCTCAAGTGTGCACTGTACTTTGTGGATCACTACTCAGAGATGATGAGATTTAACCATAAAATGTAATTCTTTGCTAGAAAAAAGAAGACTTCCAAGATGTGTAGAAACAAAGTAACCACAATAGTACATACAATTCTATTAAGAATAAAACAAAGGAAGTTATCAAAGTGGGGTGATGGCCTTGATTAGGCAGAATCACAAAAAACAAAGAGGAGGAGTTGGACTTTTTAAAAAATTTTGCTGTGTAATCAGAAAAGACTTACTAATAGAGAAGACAATGACCCTTTTATTTCTCCTTGTTCTTTTAACCACCCAGGTCTCTGAGCAATTCTCTTCATTCCCTTCTCATTACATGCATCACTTCTACAATGTTGATTTGGTGGGAAAGGGACTACATTATTTATCAATATTTTGATTTAAAAATAGAACCTAAAATATTCTGGTTTTCTCTAATGGGGGATGAAGATTAAGAGAACAACTTTTTCCTTGATAAAAAAATGTTGTCAAAACGAACACTTATACTGAACAAAACTATAGCTCAATTACAACAGATCTCTGGATCAAGACAGCCTGCTTTGTCCCTTGTCAGAAAATACCAAGTTTGTACAGCTAGCTAGTAGTATTTCTAGCTGTCATTGATTTAAATTTAGGTGTAAATTTTTCTAGTTAGATTAATTTCCTCTACATAAACATTTACTGTTTACCCCTGAATTTCACTGCTTAAAAGAATTAAGGCTTTTTCTTAAGTTTAATTGCTTTCACTATCCTTGCTCTTGAGTAGTTACATTTTTTTCAAATAATATATATTAGGCAATTTAAATGTAGTGTATGGTTTGGTTCCTTGGTTATTCTTAGTTGATTACCTGGGTGAAAGTAGTGTATACTTTTCTTGCTGCAGCTTAGCACTAGTCATTTACTTGGTAACAAACTAGCCTATTGATTGGTGAAAGTTTGTAAAATTAATGACTGGGAAAACCACTTAGGTTTGTAGTGTTCAGTGAAATCCCCAGAGTTCCTTGGACCTTGTTTGCAAATTATTGTCTTTGTGTCACTTGATTTTACATATATGCAACATTTCTTGTTTAAATCTTGGGAATTTGGTTCAAGTAAAGGTTTTTATTTCATCACTGTGATTGGCTAGTCCTTTGTGGAATCCTCAGAAAGATTTATATTGAGGAGTCAGTCAGTAGCCTAAGAGGTATGAAGAAATTGTTTCATGAATCAAACCATGTGTGTCAGTGGGAACATTTTCATGCTGTTCCTTTTCATTACATTACAGAGGTGATGATTTATAATGCAATTCTTCCCTCTCTCTGGTAGCAGAATTGGAACTAAATTGATATTCACTCACAAACACTTGTTTACAATATTTGTTTAAAGATAACTCTCTACAACGGTTCTCACCTCTTGAAGATTCAAGTTGCTTTTTTGTAATTACTATGTTTGGCTCAAAAGTGCTATAGTTTGAATATGATCTGAGTGTCACCCAAGGTTTTATATGTGCATATATACACACACCTACACACAATAGAATATTATGCTGCTTTTTAAAAAAATAGGAAATCTTGCCATGTGTAACAACTTGAATCTGGAGGACATTAAACTAAGTGAAATGAATCAAGCACAAAAAAGATAAATATTGAATAAATGTGAAATCTAAAAAAATCAAACTAGCAGAAACAAGGAACAAAATGTCTGTTGTCAAGGCCCAGAGGGTGATAAAAATAGAGAATTGTTCATCAAAAGGCATAACGTATCAGATCAGCAAGATAAATAAGTTTTGGAGATATAATGTACAACACATGACTATAGTTCTTTGGTGGTAAATTTATGGCACACATATCATAGCAGGCATGCTAAGTCCTCTCTGTCAGGATGTGAGCCAAGCATATGTGTTGTTTTTCCTAAACTAAAACCTCAGTATTCAGGCTTAATTGCAGTGTTGGCACTTTGCAATAAATAAGTCTCTAAAAAATTTGCCATCACTGTTATACTTAATACTAGTGTAATTCATACTTGAAATTGGATAAGAAATAAGATCTTATGTGTTCTTGCTACATATACACAAAACTGATAACTATGTGAGATGATGTACACATATGATTGTGGTAAGCATTTGACAGTGTAAACACATCAAAGTACAGCACCACAGTGTACACGATAAGTGAACATACTTTTTGTCAATTAAATCTTTATAAGATTGGAAAAAAATTTTTGTCCCAAGAATTAATTTTGTGATTCTAATTTTTAGCAGGATAAATTCTGAAATTTTATCTTTTGGGCCACTCCAATAGAATGCTCAGTAGACCATTAGTCCCAAACCAGCTCACCAAATATTTGCAGTCTCTGTACTGAGGTGCTATTAGGACTATTACAAATCTGGTTTTACAGCCAAAGGTAGGTTGGTTGTACTCTTGGCCTCAAGTACTCACTGGTGTGTTTTATTCTCTGAATATATTATATAATATGATATAAAGAGTAGTAACTGCTTAGCTTTCAGAATCAAAAGTTTGTTCACAAGCAACAGAATCTCATAGCAGCTTTAGTGTCAAATAATGAGTTTGGATCTAGTAATTCATTGTGTTGGTCAGCTTTACTGTTGCTGGGAAAATAAAAATACAGTACCTGACACCTTTAATTTAAAGGAGGAGAGGTTTATTTGGTTTATAGTTTCAGAGGATTCAGTCCATAGTCTACTGGTTTCAAAGCAGAAGTATTATGGTAGAAGGGCTTGATGGAGGAACACTATACACTTCATGGTGGCCAGAAATAAGCACAGGGAAAGAGCATTAGGGAGAGATATACCTTCCAAAGGCACATCCCTAATGACCCACAGTCAGATGGGCCCCATCTCCTAATGGCACATTCAGCAAAGAATGTCAATAGATTCATTCACTCATGAGTATAGAGTCCCCATGATCCAATTATTTCTCCAGGAGTCTTTAAAACCAGGCAAACTGCCAATTAAGATTACCTTGCTCACTCATCTTTCATGGAATATTTTCATTCCTACAACCACAAGTGAGCCAGGTTCTAGGATACTTCTAAAAGCATGCCTGATTAGTCAGTGACCTCAGCTTTACCTAACATTTTTATGTTTGTGTTCTATTTCTAGTCCATGGAGAAGTTAGTCTTTGAAAGCAGAAGTGAGTTTTTGTGCTTTCTCCCTTATGACTCACATTTTCTACATTTGAAACAGGAAGTTTTTGTCGAACTGTGAAGTTACCCTGATATATTGACTAGAAGTCCTTTTAGGACTGGGTCTATTACTATAAATGATAGCAAGGCAGAAAAAAAGGTACATAGGAAGCATGGTGGATAGCCATATTGCAAATGTACACATTGAATATCTTAATTTTTGTCAACCAAATATTCAGTGGTCATCTACTATGTAAAGGTGTCATAAAGATTTTTTTTAAAAGACACTTTTTGGTACAAGGAATTGAACTTAGGACCTTGTGCTTACCAGGCAGGCACTTCTGCTACTAAGCTATATTCCTGGCCTCCCAAAACAGACCTTTTAACTTCTGCACTTAAATGCTAACTTTGTCATTTGATCATTGGCAAGATAATTCAATTCAGAGTGCTTCAATTACTTCATTATTGAAATGATACCTCAAAAGTTTGTTGTGAAAAATATATTAGGACAATGGGAAGTACTTATATTAATATCTGTTCTAATAACATATATATATATTTAAATGATTTTTCTTGTTTATTTACCATAGTATAAAATGGCACCTGGTTCTATGGAAGATATAAAAGACATTTATATACATGTCTTGCATCCATGAATTTTATTTTGAGTCAGGGAGGGAATAAATGTGATACAATGAGAGAATGATAAGGCCATAATGCTATACTCATCCAGATAGTATTTTTTAATTTTAAAATGTATCAGGAATTCATATATGACATAGTTCATTAAGAACTAGAATACTTCACACAAATATGTTGGGAGATGTGAACCATAACAGAAGAGGCAGATGAAGAGAAAAGGCACTTTCAGCTAGGGAAACAATACAAAGGAATTAAGGAGTAGAGATGAGTGTGAACATTTATGTGTAGTACAGGAAAATGCAGATCTAGAATAAAAATGATGGAAACTAACAGATTAGCATGGATGTCTAAAAGGCAAGTGGAATGCTATAGACTATAAGTACATATTTTTCTTTTCTTTTTTTATTTTAAAGAGAACAAAACAAAACAGTAAAACACAACGAAGCAGATTGGAACAGAACAATGCAAGCAATACAGTACTTCAAAACAACACAACAGTCGACACTGACTACCACAGTGTCTCCCATTCTCGAAATGGTTGTTCATACCTTCACACACAGTAAATTCAAACAAAACAAAACAATAAAAAACCAATCAAAACAAAAGAGTGAAAGTACTGCAGGCCTTAAAACCAGACAATAAGAAATCAACCATGACTACCTTAATGTCCTTTATTTTCTTCAAAAAAGATGTTCATACCCTCTCATGTATTGCAATAAAAGAGTAGAAAACAGACTTGAACAAATCAAATCAAAGAATACAAGCATTATTGGACTTCAGAACATGAAGATAAGAAATCAACTATGGCCACCATAATGTCTTGTTTTCTTCAAAGTAGCTGTTCATATCTTGATACTTAATAAAATCTATTCTTGTAAACACTTTAGGAGTAGTTCTAGGCATGTATAAGCATACACAGCCGGGCGTGGTGGCTCACGCCTGTAATCCCAGCACACAGGAGGCTAAGACAGGTGGATTGTTGTGAGTTCGAGACCAGCCTGGGCTACAAAGTGAGCTCAAGGCCAGCCTGAACGGCATAGTGAGACCCTGTCCCAAAAACAGGGCTGGGGATCTAGCTCAGCGGTCTAAGCGCCTGCCCAGCAAGCGCAAGGTCATGAGTTCAATCCCCGGTGCCGCAAAAAAAAAAAAAAAAAGCATACACATGTACATCTATCCTTTCTGTGATAGAGGGAATAGAATAAAAAAGCACAAGAAAAACAAGAAACAATAAAGACAGATAAATAACAATAATAGAAAGCTCAAAACAATAAAAATATAGGCTTTCTAAACAAGGTGATATGAAGATACCAAAGGTTGTTATTTTGTATAGTTGTCTTCAAGAGTTGCTCAGATTACCACATATAGGTATACAGAATTGGTCCAGTCCTATGAATGTTAACTGTTTTGTTCTAAGAACTAATAAAATTAGTGGTACAATCATCTTAGCTATCCTAAGTGTATGTATATACATAAATTTATATCTTTTCTTTTCTATTCCTTCTTTTCTCCTTTTCCCTAAGCTGCTTTTTTCCTTCAGCAGTTGCTTACCCTTTCACCATAACTGTTGGGGATTTTTGTGTCTTATTGAGTCTTTCAGTTTCTTACACTAGGGAGACGATGTGGTGTTTACACATGTGAGATTGATTTATTTCACTTATGAGTATGGTCTAAAGTCACATTCATTTACCTATAAAAGCCTCAATGGGATCCTTCTTTATAGCTGAATAGTACTCCATTGTATAAAAGTACCATATATATTTTATCCGTTCCCAATTGATGGGCATTTGGGTTGTTTCCAAGATTTGGCTATTACAAATTGTGCTGCTGTAAACAAGGGTGCATATATATCACTGTGGTATGATGATTTCACTTCTGGGAATATGCTCAGAAGTGGAATAGCTGGGTCAAATGGGACTTACAATCCTAGATTTTTGAGGAACCTCCAAACTGATTTCCACAGTGGTTGCACCAGTCTACATTCCCACCAACAGTGGAGAAGGGTTCCTTTTTCCACACAGCCTCTCCAGCATTTGTTGTGGGTGGTTTTCTTGATCCTGGCCATCTTTCTGGAATGAGATGAAATCTCAAGGTTGTTTTAATTTGCATTTCTCTAATGACCGATGATGCTGAACATTTTTTCATATATTGATTTGCCATTTGTATTTCTTCAGCTGAGAAGTGTGTTTTCATCTCAGATGCCCATTTTTGTATTGGGTCTTTGAATTTCGAGGGCCTGATTTTATTTAATTCTTTATATGCTCTAGATAGAGACCTTTGTCTGAAGGACAGTTGACTAAGATTTTTCTCCAGTTTCGGGGTTTTCTTTTCACTCTGTTGGAGATTTCTTTTGATATGCAAAAACTTTTTAAGAAGATGAGATCCCAGTGGTTGATTCTGGAAAGTATTTACCATGCAGTCTGATTTTTGTTCACGAATTCTCCACTTACACCTATGTCTTCAAGATTTCTACCTACTTTGTTTTTCAGCAGATTTACTGTTTCTGTTTTAATATTTAGATCTTTAATCCACTTTGACATTAGTTTAGTGCATGGTGATAGGCTTGGGTGTAGTTTCAGTTTTCAGCATATGGAAAGCCAGTTTTTCCAGCACCACTTATTAAAGACGCTATCTTTCATCCAGTGAACATGTTTGGCCCCTTGTCAAAGATAATATGGCTGAGTAGGTTTGTAGTTGGGGTTGTATCTTCTAATCTATTCCACTGATCTTCAGGTCTGTTTTGATTCTAGTACCATGCTGATTTTATCACAGGAGTTTTGTAGTATAACTTCAAGTCAGGAATTCTAATGCCTCCTGCCTTGCCTTTGTTACCCACAATTGTCGTTGCTATTCTAGGTCTCTTCTGGTTCCAGATGAATTTTAAGAATGATTTCTCTAGATCTGTGAGGCATGCTAATGGTATTTTGATGGGAATTGCATTAAATCTGTACAACAATTTTGGGAGTATGGCCATTTTCACAGTATGTTCTTCCTATCCTTGAATAAAGAATGTCTTTCCATTTTCTGAGATCCTCTGTGATTTCTTTTTTCAGAGTGCTGTAATTTTCATTGAATACATCTTTTACTTCCTTTGTTAGGTAGATTCCTAAGTATTTCATTTTTTTGGATGCTATTGTGAAGGATGTGGTTTCTCTTATTTCTTTCTCAGTGAGTTTGTTGTTTGTGTACAGGAATGCTATTGATTTTTTACTGTTGACTTTGCATCCAGCTACCTTACTGAATTTGGTTATTACATCTGGAAGTCTTTCAATGGAGTTCTGGGGGGTTTTCTATGTAAAGTGTCATATCATCTGCAAATAATGATAATTTAACTTCTTCCTTTCCTATCCTTATTCTTTTTATTTCTGTCTCTTGTCTAATTGCTCTGGCTAATGTTTCCAGCACTATATTGAATAGAAGTGGTGATAATGGACATCCTCATCCTGTTTCTGATTTGAGGGTGAAAGTTTTCAGTTTCTGACAATGTAATGTAATGGTGGTTGTTGGTTTGTCATAGATGGCTTTTATCAGATTGAGGTAAAGTCTATTCCAATTTTCTGTAGGGCTCTTATCATGAATGAGTGTTGGACTTTATCAAAAGCTTTTGCTGCAATCTATTGAAATGATCATGTGATTTTTATCTTTGGCTCTATTGATATGGCGTATTACATTTATTGATTTGCATATGTTGAACCATCCATGCATTCCTGGGATGAATCCCACTTGGTTGTGGTGTATAATCTTCTTGATGACTTGCTGCATTTTGTTTGCTAGTATTTTATTGTGGACTTTTGCATCAATGTTCATTAGGGAGATTGGCCTGTGGTTCTCTTTTTTGGTTGGGTCTTTTCTGGTTTTGGTTTTAGGGTAATACTTGCTTCCCAGAATGAGTTAGGGATACTTGCTTCCCTTTCGATTTCATTGAAGAGTTTGAGGAGTGTTAGCATTAAGTCTTCCTTGAATTTCTTGTAGAATTCAGCTGTGAATGCATCAGGACCTGGACTTTTCTTAGTTAGTAAAGTTCTAATTACATTTTAAATTTCATTAACTAAAATTGGGTTATTCAGTAGTTTTACATTTTCCTGATCCAGCTTTGGTAATTGATATGTTTCTAAAAATCTGTCCATTTCTTCTGTGTTATCAAACCTATGAGAGTAAAGATTTTTGAATTGATTATCTTCTGTATTTCCATAGGGTCTGTAGTGATTTCACCCTTTTCATTCCTTATTGCATGGATTTGAGTTTTTTCTTTCCTTTTTTTAATAAGGTTGGCGAGGGGCTTATCAATTTTATTTATTCTTTCAAAGAACTAACTCTTTGATTCATTGATTCTTTGCCTTGTTTTCTTAGTCTCAATTGCATTAATTTCTGCTCTGATCTTTATAATTTCCTCCCTTCTTTTGGCTTTTGGTTGGGCTTGTTCTTCTCTTTCTAAATGTTTCAGGTGTAACATCAGATTGTTTATTGTGTTCATTCCATTTTCTTGATGTGGGAATTCACTGCAATAAATTTCCCTCTGAGAACTGATTTCATTGCATCCCACAGATTCTGGTAAGTTGTATTTGTATTTTCATTTGCTTGTAGATATTGTTTAATTTCTTCTTTAATTTCCTCTGTGACTCACTGATTGTTCAGGAGTGTATTATTTAATTTCCTTGTGTTTACAGAGTTTTTGCAGTTTCTCTTGTCATTAATTTTCAGTTTGATGGCAGTTGGATCAGATAGTATGCATGTGACAATTTTGATTCCTTTGCATTTACTTAAGCATGTTCTATGGGATAGCATATGGTCTATTCTAGAGAATGTCCCATGTGAAGCTGAGAAGCTGAGAAGCATGTATATTCTGGTGGTCTTGGGTGGAAAACTCTGTACACATCTACCAGGACCATTTGTTCATGAGTTTAATTCAGTTCTCTTATTTCTTTGCTGATTTTCTGTCTAGTTGATCTGTCTCATTGTGTCAAGGGTGTGTTAAGGTCTCTCATTATAATTCTGTTATTGCTTATTTGAGTTTTAATTTCTATTAATATTTGTTTTATAAGCCAGGCGTGGTGGCTCACACCTGTAATCCCAGCACTCGGGAGGCTGAGACAGGCGGATCATTGTGAGTTCGAGACCAGCCTGGGCTACAAAGTGAGCTCAAGGCCAGCCTGAATGGCATAGTGAGACCCTGTCTCAAAAACAGGGCTGGGGATCTAGCTCAGTGGTCTAAGTGCCTGCCCGGCAAGCGCAAGGTCATGAATTCAATCTCTGGTGCCGCAAAAAAAAAAAAAATTTTGTTTTATATAGTTGAGTGCTCCCATATTTCATGCATATATATTTAAGATTGTTATTTCTTCCTCTTGGAGTTTTCCCCTAACCAGTATGTAGTGACCTTCTTTATCTCGTTTGATCATTCAAGTTTGAAGTTAACATTGTCTGTGAACAGAATAGCTACCCCTGCTTTTTGGGGGGGGGTTCCTGTGGCAGGGAGTATTGTTTTCCATTCTTTGAGTTTCAGTCTATGAATTTTCTTTTGGGTTAGATGGGTTTCTTGTAGACAGCATATGGTTGGATGTTGTTTCTTGAATCAATCTGTCAGTCTTTTTCTTTCTCTATTGGTTAATTGAGGCCATTGACATTAATGGTTATAACTGATATATACTGACTTATGTTTGTCATGTTATCTTTCTGCAATAGTTTCTTTACCTTTTCCCTCTGCTTCATTGTTTGTCCTGTTTGGTCATTTTTTTCTGTTGATGTTCTTGATGTCATAGCTATTTTCATGTCTATCCAGAGTATCTTTCAGTATTCTTTTCAGGGTTGGTTTGGTGGTCATGAAGTTCTTCAACTCTTCTTTGTCATGGAAGTATCTTATATCTCCATTGATTTTGAAGGACAGTTTTTCAGGGTACATCAGTCTGGGTTGGAAGTTGTTTTCCTTTAGGACTTGAAATACTTCACTCCATACTCTTCTTGACTTCATTGTTTGTGTTGGGAAGTCTGCTGAGCACATGTCTTACAATAAGGAGCTTGCCATAATTTGGAAATGGTTTTTGTGTGTCTTCCAAATGTTCATGTACTACAAGTGTGGTCCCCTGGTGGTAGTTTCAAGAGCTAGTGGAACCTTTGGGAAGGCATTAATGCAGCTCTGGTAGAACCCTGGTTAGTCCATAGTTTTGAAACTCATTTGAACTTTCATCCACCAAAACTATGAGCTAAATAAATTTTATTTCTTTAAAGATATTCCTTAACAACATGACTGTTTAACAAATGTTTGGACTTAAGGACTGCTCAAATTTATGAGCTTTCTTTTTTTGTACAGTTCTCTACATCTTGTTTATGGAGCCTCGATATCTTTGTTTTTGCACAGTATACCTTGTTTATATAGTACTGTCATTTTTGCTGATTGCATTGTACAGTACAGTGTTGTAGTTTTATGTTCTGTTATACATTATAACACTGCATGTAAGTTATGCACATAAAAGCAAAGTCATCAAGTTAGCATTTCCTTTGACCATTTCTTTATTCTTAATATTATAATGTACTATACACAATTCCTCATAAAGTGACCAATTCGTTTAACTATCTAGTTGCAGGAACTTAGTCGTTAAAAGATGAATGACTTTCATTACTTGGCATTAGGTGTTTTATCATAGCAATAGAAAATGGGCTAATACCAAAATACTTCCCAGTTCTTCTGTGCGGTAATTATAAAATAAAAATGGCATTTGGGGAATATTTTTAGGTGGTTGTTCTTAATTTAATGGACCATTGGCTGAACTTAGTGCCCAGGCAACTTCAAGTTTACTGGTAAACATTTTTAATTAAAACATGAATGATTTTATCATCTTTGTACAGTATGTGATATTAGTAAAATAAGAGGGGAATGCACCAACTCCTCCCACTTTTACAATGACAAAGGGCACTTTTACATCTTTTTGTATTTTTACCCATAAAAAATTGAGAAATACAGAGATATAACCTCATTTAAAATTTAATTTGCATTATTACCAATGAAAATATCTCATTTTCTCTTGGTAACCTTTGAGCACTGTTTAAACAATGCTACTGATAAAACAAACACCAAATTCTTACATAAAATATAGTTCATTTTATGAGCTTACATGGAATTCAGACCAAGTTAATAAAATCAAACTGGTTGACCCTGTTAATGTTAATATACAGTAATTGACCCTGTTAATGTTAATATATAGTAGCACTTCCTGAAGACATATTTGAAACAACTTATTAGAATAGTAGATATGTAGAAACACCTAGGACCAAACAGATTTTTGGTGTGTCCTTGAGGAATATATATGTACAGTAATATTAATTCTGGAAAAACACCAACTGTAACTATAATGACAATGATATTAGAGTACCACAGAATTATTTTCATATTTTATTCCATAACAGAATATATTTAATTATCATCCTAAGATATTTATATTGCAAAACTGCACATGAAATCCTCCATCAGAGAATTCAAGGAAGAGTGAATGAATTAGAAAGATATAATGAAATCATCACTTAATTCCAGATGGGTACAAAGCTAATTTGATTATTAAGGTCCTGCCATCTGTTCTTTTTTATTTATTTTAAGCATTGTACATTTACCTTCAAAGAGAAGCCCAAAAGAATGCATTCATAACAAGCATTTCATTCACTAGGGAAAAGACCAAAAAGCATGATCGTTTTTACAAAGGTTTGCTGGAATCTGGTCAGATGTTAAATGTACGCTATTTTTCCAGCAATGAAGAAATAATCAGAACATGAAGACATTAGACATGAAAAATTAGAAAAAAATAATAAAATTGTGAGAAATATTTTAGAACAGTCAAATAATTAGTGTGGTTTAAAAATTTGTTTTAGTGTTTTTGTTATATTTCTTTCCTATTTGGCAAATTTGAATAAAATATTAAAATTTTTGAGCCAGTAATGGATTGAATAGTATATTTCAAAATTCATGTTCACTAATACTTCAAATCAAGGATCCAGATGAAATTATCTTTGATAACAATAAGCCCTAAATCCAATTCTCTTCATAAAAAGTGAGGACACCAAGAGACATACAGAAAGAAAGAGAACAAGTAAAGTCAGAGGCAGAGATTGATCTGATGTAGCCACAAGTTGAGCAATACTGAGAATTTCTAGAAGTAGCTAGAATATAGGGAGGCAAGGAGGAATTCTTCTCTAGGGCCTTCAGGATAAGCATGGCCTTACAGACACCTTCATTTCAGACTTCTGTACTCCAAACTTCTGTTATTCAAACAGAGAGAAAAAAAATTTTGGCTTTTAGTCACCAGGTTTATGGCATTTCGCTATGACAGACCAGGAAACTAATACAACTAATTAGATTTATGCCTTCGTGGATTTTGAAATCTTTTGTAAGTTTGAAATCCTTACACGTTCATGAGAAAATGCTGTGTTGTGTAGAAATGTGAAGATAAGAAAATATTTTTTTCACTGGGAAATAAATGAAAAACCCATGAGAAAAGTCAATTTAAAAATTTATACATTGTCCTTATTTCTGAACTAACCAAAATGCAAAATGTGTTTAGATATTATTCTGACTATAGAGTTCATCCAACAGTAAAGAAATAGACATATAAGGAAGAAATATTACTTTAAGGTATTTTAGAAATAATGATGAAAATCAAAAATGTGATGATAAGTTTTTTTACTGCTTTTCCATTGTTCTAAATCATTCATTTTACTTCACTGGGTATTAGGTGGTGTTTGTTTGTTTGATTTTTTGTACCAGGAATTGAGCTCACAACCTTGTGCTTGCCAGCTGACCCATATCCCTGGCCCCTGAGTATTAGTTTTAAATCTGAAATTTAACCAAGATGATCAACATGTAATTGCATCTTTATTTCTGCTTTCAAAACTGTTATGTGCCTGTGGGAAACCAGAAGATAGGATTGTGAGCCTAAAGAGGGAAAAGTATAAAATCAATAACTTTCATTTTTTTCTTCAAATTTAAGAGTCAGCGAATTTTCTTTTTAAGACACTACCTTTATTTAAATAAATTGTAGGTGAAAAGTTCAGTTTTTTCTCATGAACTTTTTTTATATTGTTTTGTTTTGTTTGTTTTATTTTCTAACCAGTATACAATACTGTGTGGCCTTAGATTGAGGAGTATTGCCTACATGTGGTAACATGTCACATGTGATATTTTTTCTTCAATCAATTGTTTAATGTTATTGTGTTTTGATTTCTATTTTTAGATAATAAGGCAAAAAACTTTTCGTTTTTATTGAGCTATGTAGAATATGTCAACTATGAGAAAAGAGACTTAATTAAAGTTGAAAATTGAACTTATCAAGCTTGACTTGCCTTAAGAAGCTCAGATATTTGCAGGAAAAAAATAATTGTGCTTCCTGGCTTAGTTTTAGATGACCAACTCTATGAATCCTACAGTTTTCTTCTGTTGTGTATTTCCAAAGGATACTTGGCATTTCCATTGTATTACTGTAAAGAAATTCATTGAATCATGGCAATAATCAGCCAAATAGTATTTTCTAGAACCATTTCAGGGATTTCAAGTTGATATTTCTAAACTACTATACTTTCATTTTTTTCATGTCCCTATCTCCCAAAGTTTGTACATCCTTTAATGTTCCATGAAAGAGAGCCCTGATATCTCACTCATCATTGCAGAGATGTTCTTCATTCATGGCTGAGAATATCCTTTCCAACATCCTCTCCTACTATTACCTATTCAAGTCCTATTCTTCATGAAATTAGGCTTATCCACTTACTGGTCCTAAAGCATCTTGTCAGCACTGTTGTTTCTGAGATTTTATTCACTTCCAGTTAACCAGAAATTCTCATCAGTCTTTACATGCATACAAATTCTTCTCTAAGCTCTATATGTCCTTTTAACTCATACCTTTAATATCAGACCTGAGAATTGGCCATTTAATCACAAAGAGCTCATGACAATCTTAAAAACACTATTTTATTTTATCTTATTTTATTTATGAGTTATGTGCACGGTAGATACTTTCACCTCCAGCTTGAACCAGACTCAGAAATGAAGGGTCTCTGAATCTGAATAATACTCAGAAATGAGGGGTAGCTCATGGATGGGTTAAAGAATGAAGATCAATATTTAAATTGAAGTAGAGTTCAGATATAGAATGTGAAGAGGAAAGTTAAATGTTTTCTTATAAACACACTTATTCATCTTTTGGACTGGTTCAATCAACACCATCATGACAAAGCTGCTAAATTCAATTACTCATGTAAAATATACAGTGCTTTGATTTTTATCCTGTGTTATTTCTTAAATATAAAGAAATCCAGTGGTTAATGTGGATATCAACTTGAGTATAACCAGCTTCTCCACAGTATCTTTTTCTGACTCCCCTATAGTTCTCCATATGGTGTCATCTGTGATTATAAAAATATTTGTTACTAGGTCAGTTCTAGACTTCTAGGGCTTTGAGATGTACAGGCCTAAAAGACAACCATATCCTTGCATTTGGGAACACAAGAACAAAACTTAAATGTCAAGGACTAATCTTTTAAGAATGAATTGGTTCAGGAAGAAAAAAAGTTGACATTCTCAAAAAAATAAATATTCTCCATGAACTGATAGCAATATTTGAGTAATATCACTTCCTATACTAAATATTCTGAAGATTAATGAAGTATGTTAGAATGTATTAATCTTGGAGAATACATTGCAGTATATTTTGTAATGTAGATACCCAATAGTGAAATCAATCTTTAAACTTTTAAAAATGTAACTGCACTTGGCAGTTTACTATAAATCTCACTTTTCTATGAAAAATATTCTGCTATTGGTAGTTTATTTTTTGTAATTTGTTCACATCAGCTTTTTGGGCAATTTTATTAACAGTGTTATTTTTCTTAATATATATTACCATCCCTTGTAACATTTCAAAAATCCACCACTAATAATAATTGTCTTATGATAATTAAAATTAGTTTTTAGACTTAAAGTTTAGTTTTAAAGCAGAATTTAGCCAACTATGTCTATAAGCCAAATTTGGACCACCTCCTGCTTTTCCATGGTTCATGGGTCAATGATTTTTATATTTTTAAAGAGTTGAAGAACATCAAAATAAACATGAGCATTATGTGCTATTCAAATTTCGGTGTTCCTGTAGAATGAGGCAGAAGAGTTGCAAGTTCCAGCCTAGGAAATTTAGTTTGCTCTCTCAAAGTAAAAAACAAAATAGGACTGAGAAAGTAGCAAACACTTGGACTCCATTCCTAGTATTACACGTGGGACACACACACACACACACACACGCAAATTCAATGGCACTAAATAAACTCAACCATGCTCATTCATTTGTCTATGATTTATGGCAGCTTTCACACTATGCAATACTTGCAAAAGTAAATGTATAATCCACAAAATCTAAAATATTTAGTGTTTGGTACTTTATATAAAATGTGTGCTTATCTGAGAAAACTGTTTTGCCTATTTCTGAGAAATATAATATAAGGAAACAGGTTACCACAGTCAAATAATTCTCTCCTATGTGCAACTGGATAAGAATATGCTATGTTCAAGTTGTATGTATCTTCTGAACACACAAGCACATACTCAAAATTCAATGCTTCAATAACATTGATTTTTAAAAATTTTTCAGAACATCATTTACTTTAATGCAAACCAATACACAAGATATAACCCAACAGCTATGTCCCGAAACACAAAGTAACAACTTGCTGGTCAGGAAAAGCTCACTGGTCTGTGTAAGTTGTAACAAGTACAAAGCAATGATATCTTAAGCAAACAGAATGAAAATATTCATCGTAGGAATTAAATGATTTTCTAAAGAAATGTTCAGACAAAAAACTTTTAAGAACCATCAAAGACATCCTAAGTAATAGCTTCGTTTTTATTTATTTTTCTATATGCCAGTACATGCTACCTAAGCATCATTTCTTTCAGTTATTGAAGAAAGTCCACATGTGATAACCATACTGCACACACTAGTGTTCCTTTAAGGAGTAAAAGTTATAGATATAAGCAAATCTTAAATGCATTAGAATTGAAATTCTGCTTAAGGGTAAAAGGAGATTCTAAAAATACTGTTTTTAAAGCATTTGGCATCATGATATCATTCTAAGCCTATATATATATATATATATATGCTTTCTATTTTCTTTCCAGTTGCTAAAGTAAATGACCAGGAACAAAAAAATGCTCTTATTTTTTATTTATTGGTCACAATTCCCTTGCCTTATATATAAATTCAAAGCAAGAACAAAATTCCATTTAAAGAGTTGACATTTTGCAATCAAATTCACACAAAATAGAGATATTTCAAAAGAAATAGGAATGTTTCAAGCTATGTATCATATTATATGTACAATTTGGTTCTTTGGCTGTCCTAAGATTTGTTAGGTGACCCTAACTAAACTGCTTATTCTTTGTTTATTCACTGTGCCTTCTCTAACAAATATTGTTTTCAGCCTCTACAATGGACTAGGTGCTGTTTGATGTGCTATACCAAATAAAAACATGAATCAGACATAACAATGTTCTCTAAGACCTCATAAACAAAAAACAGTGTTAATCATACATATGGATAAATGTAATAAATAATGAGTGAATCTGAGAGAGTTCCAGTTAACATTTTGAAACTGTCATAGAGAAAGTGATCACTTCCACTTGGAAAATACAAATGGAATTTATTGATGAGGATGCATTTGAATTCTGCCTTGAAGGATGGTTAAGAAGGGCAAATTAAATTAGGAGGGGCATTCCATATACTAGCAAGGTATACAAATGCAATATAAGACACGTATGGGTGAAGAAAAAATTTGCCTGTTTACAATCTAGAGTGTTTAAAGTGAAGCAAATGAGGCTAAATCTAGAGATGCAGCTTGAAAATCTGAAGTGGTGTAATCTGGAAGGAATCCTTGAATTCATACAGAGCTGGACTAATATCGAAGTCCTACAGGCTGTCTATCCAGGTCAACCACAGCAACTTACCCTGTAAGTATCAAGAGAAAGCTCACAGGATATTATAAAAATGAAAATTATATAGTCACACCTTCAAATACAATGCAATATCTGGCACATTATAAGATGCTTAATAAAGAGTGGACATTACTGCATTGATATTATATAACAAGCTAAGAATTTAGATAGTTCTGTAAGAATTTATTGTACACCTTATGGGAAAGTACCATAAGATTAGTTTCTAAAACTAGGAGCTATTTGAAAAATAACATAGGGAGCTAACTTTTCAATTGGGATTGCTCATTATAATCATCTGGTGATCATACTAAATGGTAATAGGACTAGGCTTTATCCCAGAAAAAAATAAATCATAATTTCTATTATTAAAATTAAAAGAGATCCAGGATTTCTAGAGAATAGTCAGAGCAGAGAACTTTGGATTTAGCTGCAAGTTGTTAAAATTAATATTAGAAATCCTGCAAATATTTTATGATAATAATTTGAGAAATATTTTCACTTGACTATAAATATAGATTTCACATTTATAGATGGCTTTTCTCTATTTCTTTGCCATGAGCCATACAGTAACCAGCAGGACTTAGCACAATAAAAGTCAAATAAATTTGTGTTGAATGAATCTGTGATGGACTCATTTTATTACAATTTCCAACTAGAACAAAGTGTCAAGATGAAGAACAGTATCAGATGGATTCTATGTAGTAATATTTTAAATATTCACACTTCAACCCTTGTTTTCTTCCTTAAAAACTACATCCTGTATTAAAGTTAAATGTTCACATAATGTTCATAAATGTAATTATAGTGATTAATGAGCTACATAAGAAAATTAACACTTTGAGTTAAAATGTGCAAGAGAAAAATCAAGACTGATAGTATGGCAGCTTTATTACCAATAAGGTGAAAATAATGTGGTCATCAACTGTTTTGAAAAAACTGTCTTCCATATTGCCTTTTAACAGTACCCCAGACACAGAAATATTTTTGAAATTTTAGCAATGTGTTGTTTCCATAGTCCTATCATATTATTTTGTGCAGCAATTGATAAACCAGTTATGTTGTTAAATTGCTAATAATCTTATAGAAAAACATAATTTCATATTCAAGAGTATGAGTTCAGGTACATGGAAGTATGATAAGAGTAAAGGAGACTGAAATGAGTATTAAGGGAATCACCAATGTCTTCTTACAATATGAAGGAATTTTAGAAATAATCTGGGACAATACCTCATCCCAGAAGGGGAGGGGAGGGATGCCATTTTTCCACCAATGAAGAAGAAAAAATCTACTTGCTTCTTATGCAAGGATTGAAACAACTATTCAAATATCAAAGCTTGCCTCAAATACAAAGGCCTGCACTCGGGGGCCCTGTCATATCTCTGTGGATTGATAGTACTGCTAATGACCAATCTCATTCAAAACTATAACAAACAGATGGCAAATTCTACAGTCAGCAGAAGTAACAGAGGCATTAAAATGCTACCAAGTCTTGCTAATGTCTCTTGTTTTGGCAGGTGCTACTGAGGTGCTTGAGTTTTCTAAGCAATGTCTCCATGTTCCTTCACACAAGCAGCCCTCACCTTTGTATATGTATCTATGCCATCATAGTATTTACTATACATAAGACAATCACAGCCATTAAACTGTCTCTGATTCTTTCCCCTTGTGGTTATATAAATTACTTGTTTACCCTAGAGTACATGAAATTTTTATAGGCATAATCTAGGATTGCATCTATCCAGATTTCCTCTCAAGTAAATCTTCTATAAATATTCAAACTCATATACACTTCAAGGTAACTATATAGTAAGCCCTGTCTGTTGCTTTCACATAAACAATCCATGCTGGCTAGAAGGCCTACCTCATAGCCAAAAAGGAACATAAGGATCATACTCTAATTTACTTTGGTTTAATTCACTTCTCTCCTCACAGAAGGAGAGATTGCTCTGTAAATATGGCCTCAGGAAATTCATTGCAGTCATATTTTCTCAAATTTTCATATGCAAATTATTTCTATATACTTATCATTGAATCACAATTTTGTTCCAGAGACTTTTCTAGGCACTAAGAAGATCATGATGAACAAAACAAAAGTCACTGCTCTAAATAAATTGTATTCAATGATAGAATAAATAAATATGAATTGTGTCAGATAATGGCATATGAAGACAAACAATGTACATTAAGAGAGACCAAGTGACTGTGGCAGGGAATGCTACCCTAGAAAGAATAGGAAAGGAAGGGAGGTTAGAAGAGAGGACATGAAGCAATGTCTGTTTAGTTAATAAGGGAGAAAGGTCATCGTCAAAGGGGAGAACACTCAGAAAGAAGGAAAATCAAGCAGAGGATCAGGAGGCAAGAATGTGCCAGAGAGAATGAGAGAAGTAAGGAAATCAGAGTGGCACAGAATCGAAGCGGAGAGTACCAAAGGATGGCATCACAGAGATTGAGCTGCAGTGGTTAATTTTATGACAACGTGACAGGGCCCCAGCGGGTGCTAGGAAATGTAGTTGTACATTATTCTTGATGTTTCTGTGAACATTTTTCTGGTTGAGATTATTATTTAAATTGGTAGACTGAGTAAAGCAGATTGACCTCCTTAATGTTAACGGATTCATCCAACCAGTAAAACACCTAAATAAAAGAAAAAAACAGGCTGATCCTCCCTCAAATAAGGAAGAATTTCACCCAGCTAATTAGCTTCAAAGTGGACAGGTAACTTTGTCCTCCTTCCTGGGCTCAAACTGAAACAAGTTTTCCTGGGTCAGGAACCTGTCCATCTAAGGAATATACAAAGCTACACATTAGATCTCCAGATACTCGGGGCTTAGACTCAAGCTAGAATGATACCATTGGCACTCCTCTGAGACTCCA
>RJWT010002574.1:0-40303 GCA_004365215.1 Cuniculus paca | reverse complement strand
AGCAATCGATATCTCAGCTCTATCTTTACGGTCCACAGCTTTACTGGAACTTTCTTTCTGGCCAAATGTGTAACATTTTAAATCACCCTCCTGGGATCTTTGCTCTTGATTTGCAACATAAATCTGACTGTAAGCTCCCAACAATAGCCATGCCACCACAACATTCGACTGCCTTGAAATTTCTTCTGCTAGATTAATTAGTCCACCACTCTTAATCTCAGTCTCAGACAGAATCTCTGGACATGAGCAAAATGCAGAAAAACTTTCTGCCAAGCCATAACACACATTGTCTGGAGTCCAGCACTCAGTGGAGTCCCTTTCCAGCAGAAACCTCCCAAGCCTGGTATTTACCAGCAGAATTTCTATCAGTCTTTTGGTCTCCTGAGCTCTGACAAAAATCTCCCATACACAACAGCCTAAGGCGCTCCAGCTCTGCTCATTCAGGTGACATCTCTGAACCTTTCCTAACTCTTCCCACAAGCCAGTCCCAAAAGCTCTTGAACCACGGTCAGGTACAGTCATAGAAATGACCCCTCACTCCTCTGATCCCAAATTCTGTCTTGGTTACCTTCCTCTCATTGCTGAGACAAAATACCTGACACCCAAAGTTAAGGAAGGAAAGGCTTATTTAGCTCACAGTTTGTGGAGGTTTCTGTCCATGATCAGCTGGCTCCAAGGCAGAGTGACACATGGCAGAGGGCATCCGTTCATGGTGGCGGAAAACAGCACAAGCAACATGAGAAAAAGGGGAAAAGGGAAGGCATGCCTCCTTCCCTCTCATATACTGTATGCCAGTTACCCACCCCTAGGAAGGTGCAGCACTCACACTGCCAATTGCAGTGCTAGACAATGAACTAATCAAAAATGCTAGATTCAGTGGCCTGTATGACTGCATGAAGCATTGGGAGGACACCCAAACACAAGCCTAACAGAGCAGTAGTAGGATCACAGAAAGACTGAGAAGGCCCAGAGATTTCTCTCTTACTTCCCTAAGCAACAGTTTCCCTGGTTATTAACATCTTGCATTAGTACATCTGTTACCACTGATGAGCCAGTATTGATGCATTATTATTAACTAAAGTCCATAGTTTACCTTCAGGTTCACTCTGTATGTTTATTTTCTATTTTATAAAAGTTAAGTGCCACAAAATTGTACATATTTATGGGCTATGGTGCAATAATTTAGATATATCTACATGAGGTGTAGTTATCAAATCTGGAAATTAACTTTTTATCTCCTTAAATATTTATCATTCCTTGTTTTAGGAAACTTACAATGTCTCTGTTTTAGTTCTTTATAAAATATGATAAAATGTTGTAAGCTATGATCACCCTACTGTGCTGTGGAACATTAAAATTTACTGTTTGTCTAATTTTGGCACCCGTTTTCTAACCTTCTTCTGTACTCCTTCCTTCCCTCTCCTTGTTCTCTAGGGATCACTAACTCACTCTCTACTTCTATAAAATCAACCTTTTACTCCCACTTAGGAGTGAGAAAATGAAGAATTTGACGTTTGGTGCCTGGTTTAATGTCTTCCGGTTCCATCCATGTTGCAGCAAATGGAAAAATTTTGAATTCTGTTCAATGGTTAGATTCTATTTTGTATATATACCGCATTTTCTTTATACATTCATTCATTGATGGACATCTAAATTGATTCATGTTGTACTTTTGCCAGTAGGTCTACAATAAAAATGGAAATATGGGTATGTCTTTAATACATAGATTTATTTATATAACTAGTTGTGAGATTGCTGAGTCATATGGAAGTTCTGTGGGTTTTGACAAACATATCATGAGGTGTTCATGATTATATCCATATATTACATAATGACATTACAATCAACAATGGATTGAGAATGTGTATACTATATATCTTAGTTATATAGTAGGTGTACTACTTGGGTGTGTGTAAGGTGCTCTAAGATGTTTGCACAGTGATCAAATCACTTAATGATGCAATTCTCAGAGGGTGTCCCTTTTACTGCCCTAAAAATATCTCGTGCTCCCTTCTACTAAACTTCAGTCTTTTTACTGCCTGTATAGTTGTGTTTTCCAGAATATCATACAATTATCTCTTGGTGTCCAAAATCTCTTCATAGATATCAAAATCAGAATTTATATCACATGACACCTTTGTAAATAGACTATCAAATTCCTCCCATATACCTTAAAGCATCTCTAGCTAATTTATATCTAATACAACGCAAATTCTATGCAAATGTTGCTATATTCTATTCTTCAAAGAATAATAACAAGAAAAAATTGTGTACCTTTTTGTCAATATTTTTAAAGAGAAAAATATATTTATTGAGAGAAAGAAAGCTTCTGTCTGAGAGAGAGACAAAAGGGTTCTGCATAGATTGCCAAAGACTGCCTTTTGTAGGGACTTTTATAGAGCAAAACCACAAAGTAAACAAAAGCAAACTCTTACCTACATCCAATGATCTCAGTGGAGCCCCCCAAATGACAGAGGGGAACAAAACTCTCAGCCTGCTAGATGTCTGGTCTGAGTTCATGCTAGATGTCTGGTATGAGTTCAAATCAAAGAATGAATTTTAGGAACAATGGCAGTTAAGAGCAGAATATATTTATTGAGAGAAAGAAAGCTTCTGTCTGAAAGAAAGAAGGGGTCCTGAGTAGGTTGCCAATATTTTAAAAATATTTTTACCAGAGGGTTGATTGAATCTGTGACTGCATAACCCACAAATATGGAAGTCCGCCTGCGTATCCTGTACTTGTGGTAATACATTGTGCAGCCTTCCAAATTGGCTTCTTTTCACTTAGCAATAAGTTTTTAAGGTTTCCTTTTTTTTTCCCTTTTTCATCACTTCTTGTATTCTAAATAGGTCTTATTGTTTTAGAGCAGCATCAGGGTCACAGCTCAGTTAGGCTGAGTTTTTATATATGCCCTGCTTCCCTCCTTCCACATATACAACTTCTCCAACTGTTAATATCTCCCACTGGAGCAATACATTCGCTACAATTAAGGAGCCTATGTTGAGACACCATCATAATACAAAGCCTGTAGTTAATATTAAATTTCACTCTTGGCATTGCACATACTGTGTGTTTTGACAAGTGCTTAATGCCACGCGACCAACACTATCAGGTCATAGAACATAACATGTCTGTCTTCCCTTGCCTGGTTTATTTCACTTACAGTAGCATCAAGGCGGACTGGTCCAAAACATCTCCTCTGGATACAAAAATCCCAAGGATGCTGAAGCTCATTTTATAAAGTGCTAAAGGATTTGTTTACAACCCATGCAAATCCTTCAACATACTTTAAGTAATCTCTAAGTGACTCATATCTAATAGTTAGGAAATAGTGACATAAAATTTATTGTGCTTGGCATTTTCATCCTCTATTCCTCCTAATACCTGGAAACTATTGATCTTTTTCTGTCTCCACAGATTTGCTTTTTCCAGAATGTTGTGTATAATATCCCCCTTATTGTGGTTTCATTTTCCTAGTTTCAGTTATCAATGGCCAGTCATGTTTCAAAAGTATTAAATGGAAAATTACAGAAATTTAAAAAGTTTCTTTTAAATTGCTTTGCATACTTGGTATCCCAATGAAATGTCTCACTACCCCTCACTCCATGAACGAGCCTTTTGTCCAGCGTATCAATGTAGGCTACACTAACACCTTCTTAGTCACTTAGTAGCTGGCATGGTATTGTAGTCGCTTGAAATTGCTAGTAATTTCATCACAAAGTAGTGTTAGAATTATTTCTTTTTATTATTAATTAATCCATTCTTTATTTTTCTTTCTGTTGTTATAGATAGGATATTTTTATCTTTATTAGCGTATGTTTGCAGTACATAATGATGACATTTATCATGTAGAGTTGGTACACATGCAGAACAAATCTTAATTCTTTCCATGACACCCTTCCCTCCCCCTTCTATCTTCTGGTTCCCTTTCCAATTGAAAAAGATCTATGAAGTTCAGGCTGGCTTTGAACTCACTATATAACTTAGACTGGTCTCGAATTTAGGATTCTCCTGCTTCCAGCCTCCTAAATACTGGGATTACAGGCATGCACCCCTCCACCTGGCTTGTTGTTAATCTCTTACTGCACGTAATTGGTACATTAAACTTTATCCCATATATATGTGTAGGAAATAACATACTATATACAATTTGGTACTGTCCGTGGTTACAGGTATCCATTGGGAATTTTGGAGCATATCCCCCGTGGTAAAGGAAGGCTACTATAGCTTGTATCATAAAGTATGCCCTTATGTAAAGAAATAGAAGAATACAAAATGTTTTTAATTATTAATATATTAAATTCATTAAATTATATTAATTATATAATAAATGCATTACATATTACTGTCAATAAAGCTACATAATTATGTTAATTGTGTTAACACATATTTTCATATGTCATGTTTCCTAGTTTGATACTCTTTAATGCTGAAAAATTATTTCTTCATATTTACCCACCTCCCAAAGGATATCTTGGTTGCTGTCAAGTTTTCACAATTATGAATAAAACTGATTGGACCATTTATTTACAGGCTACTCATTTCTTTCTGTTGCCATACAATAGTCTATTATGTGTATGTATCAGCCTGTTTTCATCTTTTGAAACATATTTTAGATGGTTCTAAGTTTCGGAAATTATGTGTAAAGCTGCTCTAAACATTTATGTAAAGATTTTGTGTGGGCATAAGTTTTTAATTCATTTGGGTAAATATGACGGAGCACAATTGCTAGATCGTATGGTAAAGACATATTTAGTTCTGTAAAAGCCTGACGAAACTGTCTTGCAAATTGTGTATGCCAGTTGCCATTATCACTTAGCAAAGAATGAGAGTTGCTACTGTTCATATTTTTATAAACATTTTCTGTTGTGAGTGTTTTGGATTTTAGCCAGTGTTTTGGACATTAGCCATTCCAGTGGGTACATAGCAGTGTTTTGTTGCTTTAATTTACAGTTCCTTGATGAGACTAGCATCTTTTTATATACTTAATACATATTTTTTCTTTAGTGGGTGTATGTTCAATTCTTTGAATCATTTTATAATTTGATTGCTTGTTTTCAATTTGTGACTTTTTTTCATTATTGGGGATTGAATCCAGAGTTTTCACACTGACTACCTCTTGAATTCTTTTTTTATTTATCTTAAGCCAGGGTCTCACCAAGTTCCCCAGATTGAGCTTAAACTTGTAATCCTGCTTCAGCCTCCCAGAGTGCAGGGATTCCAGGAATGGGCAATTGTACCCAGCACACATGTTGATTTGTGTGTTCTTTGTGTGTATTTAAGCACCAATTTGTTATAAGATATGAATCTGTCACTTGTAATTTTCATTTTTGTTTTCACAAAGGTTAATGATGAGCACATTTTTATATGTTAAAGGCATTTTTATATCTTCTTTGAATATTTTATCAACCATTTCTTAGTTTTTCCTCCTCACTGGTTTTAACAGAAATCATAGTATTCATATTTTTTTCAGATTAATGCTTCACTTGTTAGTTTGGATAAATTATGCTTTTAAAGATTTTTTTCCATTTCATTTAATTAATCTCTCTCTTTCTCTCTTTCTCTCTCTCTCATTGTGGTACTAAGGATTGAACTAGGGACTTTTCACAGAGTGAAAAGCCAGTGCTCTCTTATTTCAATATTTTATTTTGAGACAGGTTTTCTCTAGGTTGCTAAATTACCAAGGCATGGCTTGATCTTGCTGTTCTCCTACCTTAGCCTCAGAGTGTGCTGGGATTACAGGCTTGTGTTGCTATACCAGACTTCATTCACTCTTTGTTAAGCAGTTAACAACCTCTTAATTGTTAAACAACTTAATCATTTCATTTCATTAGAGAAAGAAGATAAGGCCTCTACCATCCTTGTAATGGCTATTTTTCATGTTATTATTCCTCTTGCATTCTGAGCAGTTTGTTGCCTCTCTCTCTCTCTCGTTCTTTATGTTTCCCAAGCATGTATGGTATGTACTAGAATTTTTATTCTTTTCAAACAAAGAAAAAACTTTCTTTAAGATTTTCTATTTCCCATTTAAATTATTTCAGTTCTTTTCCTTCTGTTCATTTTTAAACTTACTTTGATATTGATTTGTTCCTTTTCCTAGAGTCTTAAGGTACAAGCTTAGGAAATTGATTTTAAATGTTTTCTCTCTTGTAGTACTGATATTCAAAACTAATTTTGAAGCTTTATTACTTCAGCAAAATACAGCAAATTTTCGTGTGTTGCACTTTTATCATTTATATCAGAATATTTTATAATGTTTGTGATTTCTTCTTTAACTCATTTAATTTTGTTGTTCAGTTTCCAAACATTTTGACACTTTATAAAAATTTCAACATTAATTACTATTTGAATTCAATCAAGATCAGAGAATATATCCAATATAATCCAACTAACTATGAAAATATTAAGACTGTTATGGTTTATGACTAGATGTTCCCCCAAAGCTTCATACAGTCATGGGGGCAGGCTTCTAACGTTTTTGAAAGACTCATGGTCCAGTGCTGGGATTACAGGTGTGGATGTGACTCTCAAGTGGATGTGGTCTACATACATTATAAGGGACAGAAAGAATCTTCTCTCTGTTCTCCTCTCCTTTTGCTCTGTTGCTTGTGTTGCTTTCCACCACCATGAACCGTTGCCTTCTGTCATGTTCCACTCTGCTTTGGAGCCAGCTAATTTTGGACTGAAACCCCCACAAAATTTAAGCTAAATAAGTCTTTCCTTCCTTAACTTTGGGTGTTGGGTATTTTGTTTCAGCAACTAGAGAAAAGTAACCAGAACAGAATTTGGTACCAGAGGGGTCTGGTCGTTGCTGTGACTATACCTGACCGTGTGGTTCCAGAGCCTGTGGGAATGACTTGTGGGAAGAGATTGGAAAGGTTTGGAGATGTTGCCTAAAGGAGTAGAGCTGAACACCTTAGGCTGCTCTGCTTGGTAGATTCTGGTCAGAGCTCAGATGACCAAAAGGCTGTTAGAAACTTTGCTAGTAAATACCAGACTTGGGAGGTTTCTGCTGGAAAGAAGGACTCCATTGAGTGCTGGACTTAAGATGATGTGTATTATGGCTTGGCAGAAAGTTTGTTTGCACTTTTCTCATGTCCAGGGACTTTTCCTGAGACTGAGATTAAGGTCTGTGGGCTAATTAATCTGGCAGAAGAAATTTCAAGGCAATAGAATGTTGAGACGGTAGTATGGCTATAGTTGGGGTTTTAGCCAGATAGATGTTGCAAATGAAAAGCAAAGAGCCCAGCAGGATGATTTAAAACATTGTGAGTTTGGCCAAAAAAGAAACTCCAGTAAAACTGTGGACTACAAAGATATAGCTGAGATCTTGATTGCTGAGAAGGAACAGAATAATATGAAAGATAGCCTGGGAGCATCACAAGCAGCTGCAGGTATCCCAAAACTGCAAAAGTGAAAGACTTTGCTCTGAGGAGAAAGCTGCAGAGTACCAGGTTCCAGAATGGCATCAGCCACACTTTGTTCCAGAATGGCGGCAGAGGCTACACAAGGTTCAAAAATGGTGATGGTGGCACCAAGTTCCAGAATGGTTGTGGCATAGAGAATCTGTTCCTCACAATCAAGTTCAGAGTGCTCAGAGATACAGGCACTCGACCCCTATGACCAAGAGAGAGGAAAACCTGGATGCTACTCCAGCTGACAGTGGACCTTGATATCATCCATGTGGCACTGGTTTTGGGTGTATACAGAATGCAAGCATTCTGAGGTTAAGGCAGCTTTTGCCCTGATTTCAGAAGACCTGGGGGGCCAGGCAGTGTGCTCCTGAGAGGGCAGTGTGTGACACTGTAAGTATGAAGCCAAAGGTGCAGTGGAAACCCCAGAAGTTTGGAAAAGTGAGGAGTGTGTATTACCTAAGGAATCCTGAAAAGAGGGAGCAAAGCCAGCCCAAGGGAGGAGCTACGGAAACTATAACCACCAGAAGTGCCACGGGAGGAAGTCACTTAAGCCTTTTGGCGCTCACAACGAGGTTGCTTCCAATGCTGAATATGGAACTCTAGGACTTAATGTTTGCCCTGCTGGATATTGGACTTTTTGTCCCATTCCTTTGTATCCTCCTATTTGCATCCTTTGAAATGGCAATGTTTATCTTGTACCACTGAATGTTGGAGGTGTTTAACTTTGCTTTCATTTGTACAGGGGCTCACAGCTAAGAGTTTTCCTTAAATCTCAGAGAAGACTTGGGACTTGGAATATTTGGAAATGCTAAAACTGTTAGGACTTTGGCAACTCTTGGAGATGGACTAAATGTCTTTTGAATAAAGGATGTGCATGAGTCTTTGGGAAGCCAAAGGTGGGATGTTATAGTTTAGTCTAGATGTCCCCCCAAAAGCCTCATACAGTCATGGAGGCAGGCTTCTAGAGTTTGTTAATGACTCATGGTCCAATGCTGAGATTATGGGTGTGAGTGTACACCCAAGTGACTGTGGCCTACATACAATATAAGATACATAGAGTCTTCTCTTCATGCTCCTCCACTTTTGCTCTTGTTGCTTGTGCTGTTTTCCACATGAACTGTTTCCCTATGACATGTGCCACTCTGCCTTGGAACCAGCTGATTATGGACCAAAACTTCCACAAACTCTCAGCTAAATAAACCTTTCTTTCCTTAACTTTGGGTGTCAGGTATTTTCTCTCAGCAATGAGAGAAACGTAACCAAGACAAAGGTTCACTTTAATGTTCAACATTGAGTCTCTTTTGAAAAGTATTCTGTGTGTACTTGAAAGTAAAATGTATTTTTATGTTGTGAGATACCTTTATAAAGTTCACTTAGGTGTAGTTAGCTGAGTGTTTTGCTCATGCCTGCTTTATGCTTACTGATGACTTGTTTACCAAATGCTGAGATAAAAGTCATAAATATCTAAAATGTTTATGAATTTGCCTATTTCTCTTATATAGTTGGATTATTAAAATTAATATGAGCTCTTTTATTAGGTTTTACATACTGTTGTGTGAGTGTGTCTTTTTAATGAATTGACCTAGTGATTCTTACAAAATGTTCTCATTATCTCTGCTAAGTCTTCCGAAGTCTACTTGCACAACACTAACTGAGACACACTGGCTCTTTTAATCTTCCTAATTATATACTTTGTTCATTTGAATCTTTCCATCATTGAACCTGTCCAAGTCAGGTTTATATATGTATAGTAACTTACTTAGTGATAATTCTAATTATGGTAAAAAAAAAAGGGATACACATTCAGTAGAAACCATATTTTGAACTTTGGCCTTTTCCTGGGCTAATGATGAGCTAGTGATATTCTCCCCCTGGGCCAGGTAGTGGCAGTGAATTGCAGCTGTCAGTTTGCCAAGGGACCATGAAGGGAGACAACTGATTCCCTACAGTATTATGCATTGTCAGCATTTGGGGGGATTGTGTTTTGCGTTTGTGTATCTCATCATGTCTGTAAAACACCCATCTGTGTGCACATGAAATATTCAACACTTTATAATATAGGTTTTGTGTTGAATGATATTACCCAAGCATAGGCTAGGAAAGAGTTCTGACTATGTTAGTACAGGCTAAGCTATGATGTGTGATAGGTTAAGTGAATTACCTGCATTTTTAAACTTAAAATACTTTCATCTTACAATTGGTTATCAGAATGTAGCCTCATCATAATTTGAGGAGCATCACAGAAAGAAAGAGAAGGAAGAGGAAGAAGAGGAGGAGCAGGAGGAGGAAGAGGAAGAAGAGAGGCAGGGGCAGGTACAGATTTATTATAAAGAATTAGCCCATGCAGTTATAAAGGCTGAGCAGTCCCAAGATCTGCATGGCCACTGGCAGTAAGCTGGAGGCCCAGAACAGCCGATGTTTTAGTTTCAGTATGAGTTGCAAGATCTAAGAACCTGGAAAATATGTGTGTGGTTCCAGTCAAAATGCAGGCATGCTCAAGACCCAGTAAGGGCTGAGTTTCGGTTTGAGTCCACATGTGTCCCAGCTTGAGTTTCACGAGACAGGCAGAATGCTGGTACTAAGGGAAGGTTGGCCTCCTTGTTTCACTCGGGCAATATTTGACCAAATATTCGAGCACCCTATGTCCTCGGCAAATTTGAGTTTGCATAAAATTTATCATTACAGTCAAGTTGTAATTTTGAATCCATTTAGTAATTTCTACCTTTTTCATTGAATGTTTAACATTTAATATAATTACTGACAGGGAAGGTGTAGTTTGACTATGTTTTCATATTTTTTATTTTTTTGTTTTATTTTAGAGAGAATAAAACCAAGCAAAATAAAACAGAATGAAGCCAATCAAAACAAGACAATGTAAGTAACACAGGATTTCAAAACAAGGTAATAGGAACTCAACAATGGCCACTATAATGCCTCTTGTTGTCTTCAAAATAGCTACCCATACCTTCAGACATAGTAAAATCGAACAAACAGAAACACAATAGAACCAATAAAAACAAAACAATGAATGCAATACAGGACTTCAAAACAAGATAGTAGTAAATCCAAAATGGCTACTATATCTTGTTATCTTTGAAATAAGCTGCCCATGCCATCAGATACAATGAAATCAAGCAAGATAAAACAGAATAAAACCCAACCAAACAAAACAATGAAAATGATACAGGATTTTGAAACAAGATGATAGGGAATTAACAATGGCCACCACCTTCAGAAGGAGATGCCCCATACATGCTATATTGTGTATTGTTATCCTCTGAACAGATAATCAGACCACTGGCTTTAGACTTGCAAAGTCAGTGAAACACTAAACACTAGAAGCATTCAGTTGTATTTTACCTCAATAGCTATCATCACAGCCTGTCTTTCTCCAGATCAGCTGGCCGCTTACAGGGGCAGGCAGGAGATGTCAGCTCTTCTTGTTTCCCTTCCCAAACACCAGAAAGGGCTGGTGCCTGGCTCTCCCCTAGTCAACCTGCATGTGGTGCCAACTCACAGGAGGTCTTAGCTTCTTGTTGACTTCTTATTCTCCTCCTCCACAGTCCTCACATGGTGCTGACTCAGGAGAGGGCTGGTGTCTGGCTCTCCCCTGGTCAGCCCTCTATTTGTGACATCTATTTTTTGATTCCTATCTAGGAATAATTGAGTATTTTAGAACTCCATTTTGTCTCCTCTATTGTTTTGTTACTTATATCTTCTCTTTTTAATGGTTGCTCTCTAAATCATAATGTGCATCTTTAATGAGGCACTCTGTAAAAATCTAATTCATAAATAAGAGCTGTGCAACAGTATGATTCAACTTAAACTGCTCACACCTTTTGCATTCATTGTTATTTCACATTTCCATATATATGAAAACCTTCATGACATATGGCTGTATTTCCTTTAAGTAGTTGTTTTCTCTAACAATTTAGATAGATGAAGCAAGTCTTTGCTCTAGAAAATCATATTGATTGATTGATATCCGTTAGCATAGGCAAAGTTTATTTACTTTGCACACATGCATGGTAGTCGATGTCATGAGAAGAGACACTATTCTAATATGTATACACTTCAGTACCGTGCAGAGTGACGCCTGTCTGCAATATTTACACAGTTATTTTTCACAATGATGTTTCAGTCAGCAAACGCATATATGACAGTGGTCCCATAAATGCACCTAATGACTCCTAATGACACCTCAGCTTTCTTAGTTTGTGTAAGTACAATCTATGATATTCCCACGATGATGAAATTATCTGATAATGCATTTCTCAGAATATATCCCTGTCGATGAGAAAAACATAACTACATATGTATTTTTATGAGTATATTTTAAGAGTATTCTTTCAGGAGTACAAATAGTTCAATATAACCTCAATATAATATTCTATATTAAATTATATAGTAGACTATTTTAAATATACATGTATATAACAGATACATCTTAAGCTAATGCAACACATTTTATTGAGCACTTACTATATTTTGGGTTGTCTTCTTGAATCAGTGAAGATATAGGTAAAACTGTCCTCTGCTTACCTGGAGTTCACATTCAAGTGAGGAGATGCAATAAATATAATGTGTACTTTATAGTCTATGTTATAAGGTGACTGTTGTTAACCATGATTACACTCTGTTCAGCAAGACACTAACAATTCTTCTTCTTTGTAAGATTATCTTGTGTGTACATGGAAAGAGCTCTCTTCCATAAACTGCTTTTTAGAAGGAAATAGGGCTAAGCATGCTCGTGTCTATAATGTGTATAATGTATATTATGTATGCATTATAAATATTTTATGTGTACATTATGCATAGATATTATGTAACTGAAATATGCATAATGTATATACATGTGTATAATGTATACTAAACAATTTTAAAGTACTTTTAATTACCATCATGTGCTGCATAATGTCTTTTCAGCAAATGACAGACCATGTATATGAGACTGACCCCTTTCCATTCTACTGCCTAGTAGCAGACTGGCCATTTTAATTTGTGAAATTAAACTCTCTGATGTTTGCAAAATGACAACATTGCTCATGATGTATTTCTCAGAATGTATCCCATCGTTAAGTGATACATGACTGTATACGTTTTTATTAAACTCTCAGATACACACATACACATACGGATTTTTCCTTATTCTTTCATGCCTTCCTACATATCCAGATTCCCATGAAGTATCAGTTCTCTGCAGCCTGAACATTTTTCCTTAGCATTTCTCGTAGGAAATAGTTTGCAAAGATTTTCTCCCATTATACTGTATATGTGGATTTCTTCACCTTGAAGACTGTTTCTTTTGCTATGCAGCTTTTTTGCTTGATGTAATCTCATTTGTCTAAGGTTAACTTTTATTTCCTGTGCTTTCAGGTCCTTTTCCAAAATAAATTCTTGCCCATTCCAATGTCCTGAAACATTTCCCCTGTTTTCTTCTAGTAGTTCATTTGGATCTTACACCGAAGTGTTTATTTTGAGTTGATTTTTATATTCAGTGAAATACAAGGATGTAGTTCTATTCTTTTGTGTGCAGATTTTCAATTGTCCCAGCACTGTGCATTAAAAAACTGCAAATATCACATGATCTCACTCATTCATGGAACAGAAAAAGGTTAATTTCACAGAAATTGAGAGTAGAATGATTGTTACCAGGGAATGGGGAGCAGAGGGGTAAGACAAGGATGAGAAGCGTTGATCAATTAAAATAAGTTGCAGTTAGGAATAAGAAGATCTGCTATAGATAGTGATTTTCTACTGTATATCTCAAAGAGAGAGATGAAAGGACTTTAAATGTTTTCATAATAAAGAAATAATAAATGTTGGAGGAGATAGATGTGTTTAATCTGATTACACAATGTGTGCACATATTGAAATACCACATAGTACTCCATTACTATGTACAATTTTTGTATTTTTATGTATTTGTTTTCAAACAAAGTTTACTTTTTAACAAAGGTGTTTTTGTAGTCTTCATTCATATTGTTATCCTATGTATAATATATTCTACTCACTAATTTTAAGATTTTCGCCTTTAGTTTTCAGCAGTTTTATAATACAAGCATTCCATTTATCTTGGTCAGAATTCACTGAGTTTATGGTTAGGTGGGTTAAACATTTTACCATTTTAACAAAAATTTGGCTGTTATCTGTTCAAATAATTCTTTTTTTCTCTTTCCTGCATTCCTGTGTCTCCTGCTGCTAGTACATATATTTTTATTTTGTCTGATTGGTTTCATATGCCCTTCAATGCTTTCTTTCTTTGTGTGTTTCATTTTGGGAGTCTTTCATTAAAAATCTTCATGCTCATTGATCCTTTATCCTGTTCCCATATTAAATTCGCTCTTAAGCTCATTGAAAAATTATTCATTTTGGCATTGTATTTTTCTATTATACCATTTCCGCTTATCCTTGGTATTGTTCTATGTTAGCTGTAATCCGTCATTATTTTATGTTTGCCTTCTAACTTTGTTACAATATATTTACATATATTGGTTATAGTTAATTCTAAAATCCTTTTTGTCATTTCAAACTTCTAGACTATATCTAGGTATACTTGTAATGATTATTTTCTTTCTTGTCTATGGAACTCATTCATCTGCTACTTCCCATGTTTCTTAATTCTTTAGTGTATAGTAAAAATATATGTAAAAATCAGAGACTGACGTAAATCATATGTCTTCTCAGAAAAAGGCACAATTCTCCTTCTGTCAGACCATTAAAATTTGGGACTTGATCTAACACGAGGTTGAGTTAGATCTGGGATTTCTTGCAACTATACTTAGATTCAGCTTCACAGTGATGGCTTAACATATTTTGACGGTGAGAGAAAGACATTCCTCTAAGCAGATCTTCAAACCTAAGGCCAGTGGGACTTCAAATACCTATGCATCAGACCCATCCATTTGTTTTGTGAATGTGCAAAACCTTTCTTTCTCTTCTATCTGTTCTCTCCTCTCTCCCTCTTCTTTCTTTCTTTTAAATCAATTTGCCAATTTTTTGGGGTTGAAGTGTGAGCTTTCTTTGCTCCTCAGCTCTCTTCCTTGATATTCTAGCCTTAGGAGGTAGCTCTCCTTTCTACTTCTCTGCCTGTAATCTTCGTTAGACCATTGACACAGTCAGTGAAGCTCTCGTGCACCTTGGGAACGATTTCTACCAGTTCCCTGTCTCTGTGTGTAGCCTCAAGGCAGGTGCTTTGCACACAAGAAGGAACTGTGAACCTCAAGATGTCTTGTCATCACCCTGTCCTAGGCTAGTGTTCTTCTAGTCACTATCTTGCTCTCCAGGAAGAGCCCTAAATTTTCATTTCCCCTGCCCTACTTTCAGCTCTTGGTATGAAACTATGCTATTAGAGAAATTACTCATCAAGCTAGATAACATGCAGTCAATGAAAGTTAGTCAATCTCTGGCTGGCTTTTCATTACAGACATCTATAGAGGAGTTCGTTTTAACTTTTGCATTACCCTCAGAGATCAAAGCAGCAATGGATCGCTGCTCCTAGGAAAAGCGGATCTCTCAAATTTAATTTATTTAGAATTCTTTGTGTCCTCAGCTCTCTGGCGTGCTCAGTAGCCTCTTTGAATTGATCTCATGTTTGGGTGGAACTTTCTGCTTCCAAGCTGAAAGTGGAAGTCTTTTCCAAACTTTCAGCAAAACAATTCCCCAAAGTCATAGGAGATTCATCATTGTGTAACAAAGTTGGAGATAACACTGTAATGGCCCCACATGACCCTGAAATTCCTTTAAAATTGCGTGATTTGTACTAAAAATTACTCCAAGTGTACATTTTACTTCCAAATACTGTATGTCAGTACTAAAGACTAAAGATGTCAGTGCTCTGATCAAAACTCATTAAGGCATCATGCTTGTTTAACTAAAAATTTCACTTTGAATAAATTCACCACATTCCATGATCAGAAGAGAAGCTGCGTATCTGTGCTGTGAGTTGTGAAACACCTAGCCCAGCATAGAATAGGAAATGTGTAGCAAAGTGCACTGACATTACTGCCAGTATGGAGGAGCACTAAGTGTATTTGGGACATAGGTCTACCAAGTAGGGAAGGAGTGATTGAAAATGTATCAGGATGAGCTGCAGGATAATTTACGTCTTTAGGATACAGGGTCTGATGAGAAAGAGTCATTTTATACTTACTAACAAGTAAAAATGCAGAGAGTCTGGATCTAGAAATAACTTTGAATAATACAAGGGCAATGTTCTGAAAGAATTTCTTTGTTATTTAAACACAAAGTCCTATTCTGCCATAAAGAATAAACTTGACTCATTTGTAGGAAAACAGATGCACCTAGAGACCATAATGTTAAGTGAAATAAATCAGACACACAAGTTTAAATATCACATGGTTTCTCTTATATAAGAAATCTAAAATATAAATAAAGACAAAAATAAAAGATGGACAATAGGAAATAGGAAGATAGATCTTTTGCACATGAGAAAGGGACCAAAAGATAGGGGAAAGAGGAGAGAAAGAGAATGTAAAAAGAAAAGATGTGTTCATGTACCAACTCCATACATGGAATGTAAACATTATGTACTGCCAACATGTTCTAATAAAAAATTAAAACGAAAAGAGAGAGCTTCTGAAGTCATCTAGATTTTCTCATGATGTGACCAAGGCAGGGACAGTGAGGTCAGGTTATAGTATGTCGTTCTTAGGAAGAGGAGAGGGAGTTGGCCATGGGCAGGCAGGTAAGTAAATTTTCTGAGTTAGTAGAACACAGCTGCGCAAAGGATTTGATCCCTAGTGAACAGAAGAAAAAGGAATTATTGAGGCCATTAGATCATGGACATTTTTCATGCAAAAGAAGTGGCTAGTCAAGAGGAATTTCATGGAGGAATGGTGTAAAGGAAACACTACCATTTCTTCCTTTGGTTCCTCTTCCCCACACTAACCCTTGGTTCTTTGTCCTCCACTTCTCAGGCATTCATGAAATAGCCCTAGTTTCCGAGTCTTATTTTTCGCTATCCATCATCCATTACAATGCTAAGCACATCCTTGTGGCTGACTTTAGGTTGCAATGTCCCTTATGTCTTCTCATCCACAAAGTCTTTGATTTCATCATGACCCTATCTTAAAAACTGAATTCCTACTCGAGGGGTTCCTAGAGAAGCATGTACCTAATGGGAAGGGAAAAATGGAATCAGTCACAAGGTGGCAGAAGAGTTCAGCCACACCCTTTACTAATAGATTGGAGAGGTCATCCTTTCTCCCTGAACCAGTGGGGATGTTGAGGTTCCATGTATTGAACTAGAACTGTTAAGTAAAGAGTATCAGGATTAATATCGGCTGTTTGAGCTCCATCAAGATCAGGCTTGGATGAAGCCCCAGGAAGGGTACTCAGAGAATACATCTTTCAAAGGCACTCAAGGACATTTTTCTGATGAAAGGGTGTTGGGGGGTAGAGTGTGGGCAGAACAATATCAGCTGTGCATTGGGTTCTTCTTAGATAAGTGAATTCACTTTTTTAATTTTAAAAAGATATCAAAAGGAATGAGAAAAGTAGGTGATGGGTATTTAAAGTGAATTTCTAAACAAGCCATGTGAAGTGAGGAGTGGGACCTGACCTTGTATAGCTCTCTACCCTATTCCATCTCCCTCGCACAACTCTGTCCATCTGGGCTTCTTTGACAATCTTAACTGCAGTCCCAGCACCAGAACCACTGCAGAAGCAATGTCTTCTCTCCTAAAAGCTATCCCCATTCACCACGAAATTCCCATGGCCCATCCATCTCTTTTTTTCAGGCCATTGCCCTAGGGTCATCTCCTCAGCCTTTTCCTGACAACTTCCTGCTAATTTTAATCCTTCATTCCACTGTAAGACTTGTCACTTTCCATTTTCTTACACTTCCTTGATGTGCAGAACCATTTTCCCTACTTTGTGATCCTTATGGGATGGGACTGTGTATCTTCTTTCAATGCTGTGGCCCATATAATGGGAGCAAGGATTGCTATGTCATACATGCTTACTCAATATTCTTTAGTAATGAAGGGGTGAATGACAGAATACACACCTAAGACAGGACACATCAAAATGTGGAGGATGGCTATTTCTGTCTGTTGAGATTATGTTGTCTTTACCATTTAGAATTTTACTCTACACATTAAAAAATTTCTATCTATCCTCTTGGACCAGACAACCTCTGACAAAAAAAGTCACAGTGAAGTCATTGAACAGACTCTTTGATCAAAGCCATACAAGGCAATAGCTATGTACCTCAGTTTCCTCATTTGTAAAATAGTGGTAATAATGAGACATATCATTATCATCCCATATTAACTAATTTGTAAGGACTAGCCATTATTGTTAAAATAAACAGTAGCATTATACTGTATGGAGATCTTACAGATGTATAGAAGATTTGTCTTTTCTCCTTTTAGCCTTCCAGTCTGCTTTTGGTAAGAAGTTGGACTTTAGACTATTCACATTGTCAAGCACACCAAGAATTCAAAATGATGATAGTGCCATATAATCAAAACAGGGAAATTAAATGCTATCCAAATTCAGATTTCACTTGTTTTGAAATGCATTCATTTTGAAGGAGAGTATAGACTCACAAAATTTTATAATATGTAATCATCAATATAATCAGGAAGTACAACTGTTCCATTTGCCCCACCATCTTTTGCATCCTCTTTCTATCATATCTCACCAACCCTGGAAACCTCTCACATGGTAACCACTGCTATATTTTAATCATTCCTGGAGTGTTATAAAAATTGATATTGTATAGAATGTAACACTTTTGCAATTTTTGTACTCAAGACTCATCCAAGATTCTCCTTTTAAAATTTCTTGGTTCCTTTTTATTGGACAATATTAGTTCATTGCATAAAGGTACCAAGGTTTACTTACCCACTCACCTGTTTAGATACGTGGGATGCTCCAGCTGTGGATAGATGCAAACAATGCTGCTATAAATATTATCATACAAGAAGTTTTTGTAGGAAAATGTGCCTTCATGTCTTTAAACAAGACTATGTGACGCTCCTCGGATCAAAGGATAAGTACGTGTTCAGAAGAAACTGTGAACCTGTTTTCAGAGTGGCTATATGATTCAACCCTTCCATCTGCCATATGTGGGAGTTCCAGTTGTTCCATATCCTCTTTTGGATAGTGATAGTAGCTTTTTAAGGCATATTAATATGTACATATTAGTATCCATTGGAACATGAATTTATATTTTCCTAATGTATAAAGGTGCTGATCAGTTAATGTGGTTGTTACCTGTAAATCCTGCTTGGTTAAATGTCTGTTCCAATATTTACCTAGCTTCAAATTGGATCATTTATTTTCTTAATGTTGAGCTTAGAAAGCTGTTTTTTATATTCTAGATACAAGCCTTTAATATGAAGTTTGCAAATACTTTCTTAAGCAACAGCTTGTATTTTGATTGTGCTCACAGTGTCTTTCAAAGAACAATACATTTTAATCTTCTTGAGGTCTAATTTTTGTTCTTTTGTGGATCATGTTTTGGTGTCCTAGTAACTATTCCTCATCTAACACTAGATTGCAAAGATTTCCCCCTAGGTATTCCTTTAAAAGTTTAAGAGTTTGTAAAACTCTACATTACATTTTGAACTATACTTCATTTAGGGTTAATATGTGTAAGAGGTGTAGGGTTTATGTTGAAGAACTGGAAGTTGGTTGGTTTGTATGATTCTGCATGCAGATGTAGGATTGCTCCAATGCTTCTTGCTGAAAATACTGTCTTTTTGTTACATTATTTTTAAATATTTGTCTGAAATCAGCTGGCTATGCTTGTGTACATCTGAGTTCTGTATTCTATTTCAGTAATTTGGGTGTCTGTCTACCAAATACCATGCTGTTTTGAATGCTGAGTGTGTGGTAAATCTTAAAATTGAGTAGAGCACTTCTAAATTTATTCACCTTTTACACAGTTTAAAAGCTATTCTCATTTCTTTGCTTTTAAGTATAAATTTTAGAGTTGATTCATCTATATCTAAGGTGATCAGCTCTTTAGAAAGTCAACCCAAGACCAAGTCATTAAAGACAAAAATAAATCATAAAAACGTAGTATGCAATGAATAGCTATATACATGGTATTATTTTAATATAATGTGATAATTGTGATTTTACTTGAAGTTATATTATTCTATGCAATTTATCTTATATTACATAATAATATTTTTAAATAAAACAATTTAGATCTGGTTGACAGTGGTAATTAGTAATAATAAGGCTTATTAATGAACTAATTTGGTAGGTGAAAGAAACAATCTGTATTTCTTTTTTAAGCAGTTTAACTACTGATTGTATATTTATCATAGGCCTATTTTGGCTTTTTTCTTTAAAAACATATGCTTGACTTTTAAAAGCAGAATGCAAATTCCAAAGGATTATAGAATACATTATTACAGTACTTAACTCAAAAGTATCAATGACATAATGGTTTATATCCCATGTTGCAGGAGGGTATTTTTCTCCTTTAGATTCTTTTTTCAACAATATTTGTGCATGGTGCCTACAGCTTTTATAACATTCTTTGTTTCTTTTATGTAATGATGAAATTGAGCATGACAGTCAAAAATGAAATTCACCTTGACCTTAATCTCTGTTCTAACCAAGTACATATTGCACTGATTCCACGAGTTAATCCAATGTAAAGATGTCAAGTTAAACATGTGTCCGACAAAAGTTTGAATGTGGAGTATTTTGGATTTTACCTAGCACAACATCAGGCTTTTAGAATTGTAAGAATCAGTTTCTATCTTTCAAAAATTTCTGAGCACTCCTGCATATAGGACTGATTTTGTGAACTAGCTATTAGCGAGGTACTCTGCATCTATAAACTCATTATTTTCAGCTGTGAAAGTCTGAAATGTCCAAGTACATTGGATGGCTTCATAAGTTAACCCTTTTTCTCACAGAAAATAGTTTCAAGGCACAGTGATTAACTGAACTTGCAAAATTCAGTTTGGGGGCTGGGTGTGGTGGCACATGTCTGTAATTCCATCACTCTGGTGACTGAGGCAGAAGGATCACTGTGGGTTCCAGGCCAGCCTGAACTACCCTAGCAAGACCCTATCTCAAAAAATCAAAAAGAAAAATCAATTTGCATTCCAAATAAGTTACAATTTCAAACAAGAAATTGAGAAATTCCAGTTTAACTTGTTTGTCCTTTACTGAGTTTTGAAATACTCTTACTTCCCTACAGTGTGAGGGCTGTTTGTTTTGTTTTTGTGCTATTCGTTTTTGTTGCAACCAATATATGACATCAGGTAACTCAAGGGTACTGACTTATCTTTTGTTAGGCTACAGGTAGCCTAACAAAATCACCAACAGTGTTTTGGGGAAAGCATATAAATTTCTGTTTTATTACTTTTCTTTTTATTTATTTTCAAACTCAACATATTTCCAAATTAGGAAAGGATATTCTCCTTTTCTCCCACTTGGAAAATATGACCTTCTGGCACACCAGAATTTTGGTATCTTTTCATGCCTAACTATGAAGAAATTTGCTTTGCAGGTGCAAATTTAAGGGTGCTACTTCTCTTTACTTGTATAAACCTAACACTGCCATTTGTTTTTATGCATGGTTTTTAGAAAATTGAAAAGTTATCATAAATGTTTAATTATGAAAGCCTCAAAATAACCAGAAAGCATAGGTATTCCTTTTTAGCAGTGCTGTATAAAATATTAGCAGGTGATATCTTTTCATTTCCTTTGATCAAAAGCTCAGAGGCTGAATAGAATTTGCCAAATTTACACTGGCACTGTTGTCCCGATATACATATGGATGAGCAAAGTCTAGTTAGGTTTGAATAAGATATAAACAATCTTTTGTTTTATGTTTTCTGAGGTTTAATTAAAATTTTCATTAAAAAGCAAGAAAATAATCAGAAGCTCTATTTTAAAAATTAAAATGACTAAGACATGGGGTACACATTTTGTCTCCATGAGTTGATGCATCACTTGATATTTTACACAAAGCTTGATTGATTAAAAGACCTGACTGAATCATAACACATCTGTTATCAAAATGTCACATAATGTTTGCCCAGAGGGTGCTTAAATTGCAACTTGTAAGTCAGGGAAGATAACTTTACTCAGTTTTAAAGGGTGATCAAGAAAATAAGATAATTATGTTTGCTTTTTTGTGGTACACCTAAGCTAATTCAGAGGTTGCAATGTATAACTACCACTGATTTTTAGGAGACAACAACAAAACACATTTAATTCACATAGAAATACACAGCACTTGATTCCTATGATGTTTGCATCCATGGAGCCAACCAACCACAGGTCAAAAACATTCAGGAAAACATTGCATCTGTATGGAATATGTACTGAATTTTTCTTATTATACCCAAAAAATAGATCACAATAACTATTGGTATAGCACTTGCATTCTATTAGGTATTCTAAGTCATCTAGAGATGACTAAAGTAAATGGGGGAAGAGTGTGGGATATGTGCAAATATCTCGCAAGTTTTTTAGTAAAGAACTTGAACACTCATGGGTTACAGTATCCACAGGGTTCTGGAACAAACCTCCCCAGGTTCTAAGGGCCAACTGGACTCGCCTGCCTCATCCCTAAGAGACTTTTTCTCCATATAGCAAGAAGATGATGTGAAGACACAGAAGGCAGAGAGCCAAAGAGAGGCTTGGAACGGGGCCTTCATTTTTGATTCTCAGAAGCAACCATGTCTACTGAAAACTTCACAGCAGAATTTACTCTCCAAAACTGAGAAAATAAATTTTTGTTGTTCAAGCCACCCCGGCTATGATACACTATTACTGCAGTCCTAAAAAAGTAAAACAGATTATATCTCCTCCAGCAGGCCCGGCCACAAAGTGCTTTCTGTACATGGTATAATATGTCCTGTCTTGTTTATTTACCAGTTTAATGCAGTCGTATGTGACCTTCATATGCCATTAAGGTAATATGAACATTTAGCCTTCTGGGTCATGCTTATATCGATATTGTGAGTTTTCATTTTCAGTATCTGAATTCTTAGAAGGCATGCTTACACTAATCATAAAGGTAAAAATTGAACTGGGATTAAATTGATACAACACAGAAGAGTTCATCTACAGGAATACTCAACCAGTGACGAATGCTAATGATTAGAACATACTTCACTTGCATTCTTAACTCATGTGAGCCAAGTGATGCAATAATAGATTATCCACCACTGTGGGCTGAAAACCATGGTTACCAACACCTGGGGTCAGGAAAAAAGTAGTTACTATGACTACTCAGGACTCATAACACTTGCTGACTCCACTGGACACTGAAAGCCCCACTCTTTGGGGGCTATGGTATACGTTTTACAGATTTTTTCCTCCTGAATTGCATCACTCGTAATCAAAAATCAGAATTTTTCACATCCCACAGAAAGGCTTCCAGCAGAGCAGGGTTCTTTGTACTAACATCAGGACAAATCTAGGCAAAGTGCTGGGCTTTTGAAAGAAATTGCATTAATCTTAACAGATCAATTTGATCTGTTCACTGTGTTGCATTTGCTGATTTTTGAACATTACGTTTCTCTACATTTATGTAGGTCTTTGAATTTTCATCAGTATTTTAAAATCTTTTTAACACATGAATCCAGTACACATCTAGTAGATGTATATGTAAGTATTTTTCAGCTATTATAAATGATGCTGAACTTTACATTTAGTTTCCAATTGTTAGTCCCAGGAAATAGAAATGTAATTGATTTTGTTTGCTACCTTTACATTCTGTCACCTTGCCAAACTGACTTATTTGTCCTAAGAGTATTTCACTTTTAGTTTTGTAGGTTATTTGAGATTTTCTAAGTAAACAATCATATCATCTATGGGCAGATAGGGACATCTTTATGTCCTCTTCCTTGGTCTGTAAGTATTTTACTTTATTTATTCATTTTATTGAAATAGCTAAGACATTTACCACCAAGATGAAAAAAATACTAAGAATGGAAACTGAATTCCTGTACCCAATATTAGAGGGTAACATTCTTCCTTCCTTTAAACATTAGGTAATATTAATTGGAAGGGTTTGGGGGGTGCACTTTACTAGGTTGATGTTTCTTTCTTTTATTTTTAATTAACATATTTTTATACATATTTATGACACATAGTAGGACAATGGAATATATAAGTATAATGTAACACAAAATCAGGGTAATTATCATTTCATTCTCCTCAAATATTTATCAGTTCTATTCAAATATTTATCAGTTCTATGATCCAGAAGCCCCACTACTGAGTATATAACCAAAGGGAATGAAGTGTGTATATCAAAGAGATATCTGCACTCTTTTCTTTATTGCAACGATATTCATATGTAGAATCAACTGAGGTGTCCATCAAAAAATGGATAAAGTAAATATATTATATGTACACAATGAAATCTCACTCAGACATAAAAAGAATGAAATTGTATAACTTGCAGCAATATCAATGAATCTGAAAGATATCGCGTCAAATAAAATAAACCAGGAATAGAAACTCAAATACTGTATTCTCTCATCTTTCTATGAAATAAGAAAATTACAGAGGAGGAATTAGCTCTGGTGATGTTCCTTTCCATACCTGTTTGCTGAGAGTTTTCATCATAATGGAGAATTAAATTAAGAAAAATGACTCTTCTTCCTGAATTGATATGATAATGCGGTTTTTCTTCTTGAGATTGTTAATATGATGAATTATGATTATTGGTTTCTTAATATTGAAATAGCCTTGCATTCCTGGAATAAATAAGAAATGTGGGAGTGGTGTACTTTTTACACATTAGTAAATTAAATATTCTAATATCTGCTGGAGTTTGCCATGAGATGCACACCTGAGAAGACCTCAATTTTCTCCATTCTCTGACACACTTTTGAGACCGTCTTTGTCTTGTTTTCTCCTGTTTCTCTGATAAAATAGAAAAACACCAACTTTGTATCACAGATACAAAGAGACCTGAGTCTACCAGTCACCTTATACTTTTGTCTCATTCACGCAGCATATCCATTACTAACTGTGTTTAAGGCTAGTAATTCTAGTTACACTGTGTTTATTACCACCACTCCCTCAGTCTCATTTTCTCTCCTTGTATAATTGAATATATTCAAGTTATTTACTCTCACATGTTGCTCAGTTCCCAATTCACTGATGTTTATCTTCTCTTGGTCACCATCCTATTGAAGTTGTTCTTTGTAGAGTGTAATGATCTCTACTAGTTATTTCAGTAGATACTTTTCAGGTACTTATTATTCAGGTCTCTGCCAAATCTAACACAACTGGTCATTTCTTTGTTCCCTTGATATCTCCCAAACTACATTCTCTAGATATAACTTTATTCCTACTCTTCATCCTCTCTTGATAGTATTTGATATCTCTCTCTCCCTCCCTCCCTCTGTCTCTCTCTCTCCAATTAATTCTCCTTGATGCTCTTTACTGTCAAAAGTCCCCAAATGCATATGCCTTTAGGAACAAAGAAGAACATAAATAAATACCAAGTAATAGCTGGAATCAGTATTTGAAAGTGAGCTAAAGCATACCTCCTGCCAAATGGCTCAAGAGGAAGCACAAATCGCCTTTCCAAACCCCCGTGCTCTTCTAAAGTAATCATAGAATTCTAATCTCTCTGAGTCACTCATAGAATTCTTTTCCCTAATTTATAAAACTATACTCCACATCTTCATTTCTTCTCTTGCAAATTTCTCCCCGATCAAATGGATATCCCTACTTACCGATATCACACTCATGTCAGACTCAACATGTCTAAAACTGAATTCATCATCCCCCAACATAAAACTGCTCATTCCCAAAACTAATAAATGACACTTCTCAAAAAGTAATTCATGCTAGAAACCTAGCCATAATTCTTGACTCCTCTCTTTCTTTGCTCATAATGTTTAATAAATCACCACTTTTTGCAAACTTAATCTTAAAATATTTCTAAATTTTTTCCATCACTCTCCACCTTTAATACTTATTTCTTAGTTAAGGCTCCCATTATCTCTCATATGACTTAATGTTAGATGCACAATACACCCTCAAACATGAGCCCCCTTAATCTCTTCTCTAATCACCAAGGATCCTTCCCAAATTTGTATGATAACTCAACAGCATCTGATACTCTTGATTACTTCCTGTGGCACAGAATGATATTTTGATTTCCATGATCCTACTAATCCTACCTTATTTTTCTATCATCCAGTTACTCTTCATAATCACATTACTAGGCTTACTTTACTACTTGTTTCAGTTTCCCAAAATGGAATCATGAACTTGGTTCTCTTTACTCTTTACACTTTTTCTCTAGATAAATGTGTGTTCCGCTGTTAGCATATGATTTCCTTGAGCCAAATATCTTCATTGCCTCCCTAATCTCTGTTATGATATTTCATAGAGTCCTCAAATACAAGCTGTTTATTATTTTTACACAAGACCTTTTATGTTTTCCCTTTTTCTTAGCTTAAATCATAGTGACACTTCACCTATGCTCAACTCTGAAACTTCAGAGTCAGGACCTATTCTTCACGTCCCTTATCACATTGTCTACCCTTCAGTTAAGTCCAAAATAATAAAATAGAATAACTGTAACAATATTCTTGAATAGAATCGCTAACATAATCACTCTTATACTTTGTGTCAATCATTAAGTGAAATAAGAGTTACTTGAATAGAAGCACTTTGGTATTTGAATACTTGATCTGGTAACCAAGATAACTATTAAGTTACTGAGTGGTTCTCATATAAGAGAGGACTACTGGACACTCCTGGAGACCATCTTTAATATTTCACAAATATCTACAAGTCCTAGCACAAGTTTGCCATATGGTCAATGCTTAACAAATCTATACTAAATAAATATGTAAGTAAATTTTATACAACAAAGGCATAAGATATTTGTGTATCAAATAGGTGGGAACAAGATACTACTTAGATATGGGAAAATAAGTAATCTAGTTAAGAGTGCTAAACTTTTAGAAGGTGAAACAAAGAGTAATAGAGCAAATCAAAAGATAAAGAAGGGTATTTTAGACCTCCTGATTAGAAATTTATTTCCCATCTCCTTTGTCCTATATCTCCAAACAAATTTATGTCTCAGAAGCTTTTGTGTGTATTCACATAGCAGTTCCTCAGACACGAAGACACCTTCTGCCAAGCCGATCCTGCCCTGCTCTGCTTTCTGGTTGTTAATTACTTCTCATCTTATAGATGGCAATTTACACAACATTTCTCTTGGAACGTCCGAGTTGTGTGCACCTGCTTGTGCCTCTTTATCCTCATACTTCTAGGATAGCGCTCACTGCATTGAAGTGTAATTCTCATTCACCTGCTTCTTTCAGCCTAGTGAATGCTCAACGACCACAGGACAATGTCTATTCAGTTCACCCTTCATCCCTAACTCCCTGCACCGCGTCTGCAAAATATTTGAAATCCAGCGTGCATTCCAAATGAGAGCAGAAGACAGTGCTTAGTCATTTATTATGCTACAACATATCAGGGTAGAAGACTGTCCATCTCAATTCACTCTTACTAGCACTGGATCTTTGTTTCGTTATGTCTTTGATAATTAATGGACATAAATATATTGCCTTAGTAATGAAGTTGGGTTTTGCTTTTCATTTTCTCACTTGATATGTATGTTTTTACCTTTTGAACACTGCTCTATTTGGGTCTTCTTTATTTATGCTATACATACATACAGGCTCATTTTGTAAGGTATCTAAAGAACTGACACTTCAGCCAGCTTTCTGTTTTTGCTATTTTTCTGCATTTTTTCTTTCACTACTTTTGAGTTATCTGTATTTTCTCAACTTTGGATTGGTTGATTATTGTTTACTACATTAGGTTTTGTTTTCTATGGGGAGATGTTTTCTAATATTGTAAGTTTCTTAAGCTGAATGACAAATATTTTATTAAGCATATTCATATGCCAACCCTTAAGTCAAGCATCAGGAAAACAGTATGCAGGTCAGAGACAGTACTTCATTATCTAAAAATCCACTAAGTAAACAACAAAATATACTTATTTAAAAACAGCATGTGTATTTTTCTGAGAAATTTGGACCATAGCTGTACTTGAAATTGGTGATCCTGAATCAGTCAGGTAAGGCTGAAGGTAGAAGAGGCTGTTGTCTTCAAGAAGAGAGGAGACAACTCTGGATCAGTGTACTTAAAATGTCTCCCTCCAATTTAATTATGATACTGATTAAAATTATTTATCTCCTCCTGGGACTGCTTAACTGTGTGTCATCAACAATCTATATTAAATTTCCAAAGGCCCTTTCTACCATCCATGACTTTATAAAATGAAATTATTTAAAGCAAACAATGTGTGCATGACCGTTTGGCAGGTAAAAAGTCACTCATTGCAAGAAATTAGGAAAACCTTTCCCCACCATATCCATCTAAGTGTCACCACACTGCTATCCTGAATAGGAACACTGATGGTCAGTCCCCTGACCCTCTCCTGGATGACTTCTCCCAGCACCTTACAGGAAAACCATTTGAAAAAGTATTTAGTTTAGTTCACAGCAAGAAAACCCGAGAGCTACTGAGTGCTTCCTCCCCATGCCCCAAGCTGTTGTCTCTGCAGAACCATGTGGCATAAATTAAATTCATTCTACATCTGTGAAGCCTCCTCCTCTATGTCTGAGACAACACTGTCGTGGAGAAGCCCTGCTTTGTGTGCCTGGCAGGGGACAGCTCCTCATTTCTGGCAATCCTATCCTGCAGCAAAGATTTGATCCTCTACAGCATGACTGGAAGCTGTGTAAGTGACTTTGGTCACTTCGTAGAGAATAGTCTCTGTCTCTTGTCACAGAGGAGAAGGCGATTCTGGACTGTCTGCTTGGCATGCTCTGGGTGTGACTACAGGAAGTGTACAGAGCTTAGAGTTGCTGCAAAGTGTGAATCTGGTAGTAAGGAAAGTACTAGGATATTAGGGAAAGTGATTGGCACTATGCCATGACAAAAATGACAACCACGGCCCCACTGTAGAAATGAAACTCCTCGGATAGAACTCTAGTCTTAAATTAAAAGAGGCAAGTATGTTTTCATTTCGTTTGATGTGATTTGGGGAGTGGAGTAAGATTTCTCAACAATCTTAAACTTTTTAAAACATGTGTAACATGTATATTGGGTCTATGTAAGAGATCTTGTCAAAACCATTTGACCCCTACCTGGGTTATATATAGAAAGGTCCCCAGTAGCCAATCCCTCATATGAAAGACTTCATAGCATTTTTAGAACCTGCACAAACCTGCTAAGTAATGCCACTAAGTGTTGGGGATTCCAGCTCCTAAGTCATTGATTATAATTTCCTCACCCAAATATGGCCCCCAGTTTACGTCTTTGGGGTGTGATCCACACATATGTTTCCTTTATCCTCCTTGCCAGGAAAGCCTCTAGCTCTGGTCAAATGGCCTTCGCCACTCTTGAAGTTTAAAGGATTTCAGGTCTTATTAAAATTCTCCTTTGCTCCCTTCCCTTTTACAGGACTAAAAGCTTCATGTGATTTGTCTCCAGTCATTGTCCTTCACCCCCACCCTCATCCCGCTCCATGTTCTCAAGGGTTACCTAGTGGCCCACTGAAACTAAAAGACTGCCTGCCCGCAAACCCCAGAAGGAACTCCCAACTTCAACACCAGCTCCCTCTCCCTGGTATGTTTCTGGGACACAACTTGTCAGAGAAGTCTCCTTCATCACTAACCCTCAGGAAAGATCATGCTTGAAATCCTGGCTTCACCTCTTAAGAGGAATAAGACTTTGTTAGGTCAATGAATCTCTCTGGATTCAAGTTTCCTAACTTGTACAATCACAGTATTTTTTTTTCTAAAAGACTCTTAGAATTAATTAGAAAAATAAAATCCTTAAATGAGAGCCCATTTGAGTGTCAGTGGGGAGTTAAGAGAATTAACTCAACATGGATTCTAAAAAAATTAAAGGCCACAAGGCAGGAAGGAAATTACAGACAGGGAAAACTGGGGCCTGTAAATTCATTTTATTTGGGTTCAAATCCTAGATCCTTCTAATATTGAGCTTTATGATCAGTGGGAAGTTTTTTACAAAAACTTAGTCCTCATAGATCTTCCACAGTACTGCTGCAATTAGGGCAGTTGGGAAGATTAAAGAAAAGCAGAAAATGCATATACAAGATTTAGTTCAGTGTCCCACACTTTTCAGTGTCCACATAAGATAGCTGTTAATTGTGATAAAATGCAGAAAATGAAAGGAAGGAAATCATTCTAAACAGTACCAGTTACTTCTTTGTAATTGATAATGGAAAATTTTTGTTTGTTTTTAGACTTTTCTGTTATGTGCCAAGTTTTTTAAGTGAACACCGGTTACAAAAAACTATCAACTTTACACATTTCTGGATCCTCGTAACAACTTTCCCACTGTATTAGGAGAAAGTTTTAACAACATTTGCCCAATGAAGAACTCTTGCCAGCATTCCCACCCATACTACTTGGTTAACAAGATAAAGTACACTTTTCCAAAAATGATTGTATCACAAGAATCTTTAATGTTTACTTTAGAGTTTATTCATAAGGGGGGATTATATATGTGCAGTGACGTGTGCCAAGTGCCCACACGGAGCCAATTCCAGTCCAAAACAGTTCACTCCACACGGCTATTTCCTGTGCCCAGCGAGGTCGCTGAGCCGGAGGGGCCTTGACTCTTCTCTTGGTCAGGCCAACTTTCCCGTGAGTTCTTCCCAACTGTCCTGGGGCAGTCTATCCAGCACACATCATCGGTCCCATATAAAGAATAAGATGAGAAATTTTACAATGTTTCTCATAAGTTTAGCACATTTCTGGTACAAAAAGAATTCGAGAGAGCACAAAAGTGAAAGCACCAACTGAACTTATAAACAAACATGCATAAATCCTAAACACTACTCGACAGTACCCAAATGAATACAGCGTTGCAGTAAAGGTATAAAAGCATGGTGTTGAAAACTTAAAAGTTACACATGAAGTACTGCTCTGTAAATTCTGAATATGCTAACGATCGACCCCACCCTTTCATAGGCCTGGTGAGGGTCAGAAACTGTGAATCTGCCTCCAGACCTCGCTAGTCCTCAGACACACTGCTGCGGGGGCAGGGGCCAGGGGCATTAGCCTCGCGCAGGGCTCTGGCCTCCTCCAGAGCTTCTCTGTATCTGGAAGGCCAGGCCTGGGGGTTCTTCTTAAAGACCCTGGCTAGGAACTCCATGATTTGCATCTTGGTGATTTCCTGGCTGGCTCTGGAGCCCCAGAAGAACTCGTACTCAGGAGGCTCTACGTAGAGGATGCGCTGGTACTTCAGGTAGTTCTGGTGGACGAACTCCTCGGTGATCAGCTTCCTCACGTCTCCGAAAGTGGAGTGCTTCTTCCAGGGTCTAAGCCCCAGGATGCGCAGCACGTTCCAAACGGCGCTCTCCCTGGCACCTCGGCCCTTCACGTAGATGAGGCTCAGGATCATGAGCAGCAGGCCTGTCATGGGCATGCGGTTGTTCAGCGCCACCCTGTTCAGGTCCTCGGGGTTGAGGGCTTTGACCAGTGCAAACTCCATCGTGTGCAGGCTGATCAGCCTCAGGTGCAGCCCGAAAACTCTGGCGAGGATGAGGCTCGTGCGCCTGAGGATGCTTCTGCACCATTTCTTGTAGCTGCCAATGACATCCTTCACCATGTCTGGAAACCAGATGACCATCTTCTTCTGGTCCTTGACCAGCACGTACCACATGAGCTCGTGCGCCTTCTGCACCAGCTGGGCCGGGGCGGGCGGCGCGGGGCCGGGCTGGGGCGCGCTGGGGGGCTGGTAGACCAAGCCCTCCTCGGCGGCCTGCTGCAGGATCTTCGGGTCCACTTCCTCCATCGCGGCCTGAGGCGGCGGCGGCGAAGCCGTCGGGCCTGCGGGAGGGCTCGGTGGCGCCGAGAGGGGCGCGGCCGGAGAGGCTGGCAGAGGGACCCCCACCGGCCCCCCATGGCTGCTGTGCACCCCGGGGCTGGGGGCCTTGCCTGCAAAGTTGGGGTCGCTCAGGTCCTTACTTTGCTCGGACATCTCTGCGCCGTCTGACCAGGGCAGGGCCTCGGCGTTCTGGAGCTCCTAGAACTAGCGCTTCCAGCACCGACTCCTGGAGAGGAAGTGCGAGGAGCTCAGTGCAGCGCCTTCCGCAGAGGCGGGAGGGGTGGTGCAAGGCGACTGCGCCTGCGCGTCCGTGGGTCGGGCAGGCTGCCTGGAGGGAGGGGCGGGGCTCGCGCCCAGGGGAGGGTCTGCAGGGAGGAGCCGCTGGCTGCCAAGGGTCTCTCCGGGGTCTCTTGTCAGGGTTAAAGAAGTTGTGGGAAGAGCTGAAAGATAGGGTTGGTCAGTGCAGAATGGGTCATGTTTGAGGGTCAAAATGTTCACTCAAGTTTTTGACCTGGTGAGGTCTAGTCTTAGGAAATCCTCACCAGGATGTACGCAGGATCACGCTAGGACTTAAACTCCAGCGGAAAAGTATTTGTAAACTTGGGTTTCCTATGCGAAAAACAGATGGGGTTGCTCAAGAAAACGCTGCACTGTGAAGATTGGAATGTTGAAAAATACCAATAAAAATCGATGGAGTCCTCCTCAACGGAATCAGTGTTTATAAATTTAAGGGGAATGCGGAAAGTAGTGAAAATTCCTTTTCGAGTCATGTGAAACTTAGAACTTTTTTGGAATTAATAGACTTATCGTTTGAACTTTAAAAAAAGACAGCGTTAATAATTGTACGTATTTATAGGGATGAATGTATTTCGATAATGTGTACAATGTATTATTTTAGCATATCTGTCACCTCATTTACCATTTTTTTGTGTTAGGATTAATTCAAAATCCTTTCCCTGTCTTAAAATACACAACAAATTATTTTTAACTATAGTCATGTCACTGTGTGATAGGACACTAGAAATTACTCCTCCTAACTGTAGTTTTGTACTCAATTAGCAATTTCTTTCTATTCCCCTTCTGCACTAACCTTTCCATTCTCTGGTTACCACTATTGTGTTTTCTACTTCTATGAGATCGACTTACTTAGTTTTCACAGATGAATGGAATTCTGAAATATTTGTCTTTCTATACCTGGCTTTTTTTCACTTAATATACCATCCTTCAGATTCATCCATTTTGTCAAAAATTGTATTGTTCTTTCTTATGACAGAACACTTTTCATAGATAGATAAATAGCATTTTCTTTATCCATTCATCCATAACTTAGGTTAATTCATTTGTGTTTTCACTGTTTTTTAATTCATTTGTGTTTTACTTTGGGTCACTTGGGTTTTATTTCAATTTTTCCATTGATCCTGTAAGACAAAGATTACCGGCACAACTTATATGATAATGCCTTTTTTCTTGCTTGTACTGTCCTCGTAATTACTGACCCTACTTCCACTCTGTGGAAAAACTGCTCCTTTCTACAGAATTCATTTTTTTTGTTTTTTGCCAGTAACTGACTAGTCCCAGGCAGTGAACACACCCATATACTTCCCGAGATGTTTTTTAAACATAGGATCCATTGATAATATTTGGCAGCTCTCTTAGATGAAAAAATGCTTGAAATACTATGTATTGGTGACTGTCTTTCCTAAATATAGATAAACAGATCTGCAGCAAGTACAGTTATGGTCCTGCACACCACCCACAGAAGTTATTATTAATAATTCAAAGAAGAGGAGAAAGAGAATGAATAAAAGAAGGAAGAAAACATAGAAGGAGGGGGGAGAAGGAGGAGAAGAGAGAAGAAGAGGTAGAAAAGGAGGAGAAATGCATCTCTGAAACCAGGCATATAGAAGTTGAACAGTATCCCTGGTCTGAGCTGATGCACTCATTCAGCTCTTCTTAGGTTTCCAAAATTCCATATCTTCTTAAGGTGCTGTGTTGAGTCTTTCTCAGACAGAAAAAGCAGTTTAAATATTGTCTTGTCATTTCTGGAGTCCTCAATTTATTTGTTTATACACATTGTGAATTCCATATCAGAAGTGCTTGGGCAGGAATTGTTTTGAACTTCTGATTTTGTTTTCAGACTCTGGTGTATGTAGACACATTATGATAGCTCAGTGTAAGCACGAAGTGGGTTCATGTTGCATGCACATCTTATACACGCAGCCTGACTTTTGTACGTTTTTAGTGCTCTTGCATTTGGACTGTGACCTATGGTGTGAGTTCATGTGTGGAATTTTCCATTTGTGGTGCTGCTTAGGTACTGAAAAACTTTTAGATTTTGGAGCACTTAGAATTTCAGATTTTTGGGCCAGGGAAGCTCAAGTTCTTTATCTTTTAAATTTCTCACTTAACTTTTCTTCATATTGGTTTATTTGAAAAGTTTTCTGTGTTGTCTCAATGCGTTTGTTCCCATATATTAAGTTTAGAAATCCCTTTCCTACACCGGTCTGTCCCTCAAAGAAGACTTCAGTGTTTCCCATTTCACCAGGAAAATTCTTAGTTATTTTTCACATTTGTCTCCAATTGGTTGTATTTTCTGTCCTTCTCCACGTCTTCTTTTCTCTCTTCCTCCTCTCCTATTCTTCTTCTTCCTTCTTTTCCTCTTCTTCCATGTCTTTTCTTCCTACTCTTTCTCCTCTTCTCTGACTTGTTGACAACTCTCTTCAAGTACACTTTACAGAAATGTGTAAATCATAGTCTCTTTTTGTTTTTTAAATTTTTTATTAATACATTTTAGCAATATACAATGAACACATACATTGTGGGAAGTTAGGGCAAATAAGTATCATACCTTAATCCTTTTTTCTTCCCCTTCTCCTCCCCTCCACCCCTAGACCCCCTTTTCATTTCAGAAAAATCCATTTCCCTGTTTCCTGTCATTTATCTTTTATTTTGCTCTTTAAATTATTTATATTTTGGACCAGGTGCAGTGGTGCATGCATATAATCCCAGCATTTGGAAGACTAGGATAGGAGGATTGTCTTGAATTCAAGGCTAGCCTGGATTACATAGTGAGACCCTGTCTCAAAAAAAATTGTATTTTGGGTTTCTTACACAACAGAAATCATGATATTTAACCTTCTGTGTCTGATGTATGTCACTTCCTAAAAATGGCTCAAATTTATCCTCCATTATATATTCCTTTTTAAAAGAATGTCTCTAAAACAGGCTTGTCCTCATGCTCTTTCAATATAATGCTCCTTTTTATATTTTGAGCTCCCTACATTTTCTTCTCCTTTACTTGCTTTGGGTATCTATTCTTTTCTAAATATTGGAATGTACCATTTAATTCATTTAATATATTTTTAATAATGAAAATATTCAACCCTACTATTTCAATCTCAGCTCAGCTCGGGCCATGGGTTGTGCATTTTGGTGCTATAGCATTGTTAAAATTGCATCACTGGTATGGGAGTGCAGCTCAGTGGTAGAGCTATTGCCTACCACGCATGAAGCCCCATCCCCCACACAAAAACACCCTCACATTGCACCATCCTAGACTTAATGGATTCCGGAAATTAAATCTCAAATGTGAGTTGCAATGGTTGTAAAAATTGTCTCCTACTAAAGTGGGACACCAGAGCCCTAGCTAGAGAACTACTTCCTGGGCTCCAGTTGTGTCTGGGCTGAACTGAGTTGCTGAATTCCTGTCTGTACCTCATGCTAGAGAAATTGCCACCAACACAGCAGATGCCACCCCTACTTCTGTTCACATCACTCTTCAGTCTTGACGGAAGGGTTGTGTAGTACTGTGTCACTCCTGTAAACTAGGACCTTATTGAGGTATTATAGTCGGAGGGTTTAAGGCCTTGGAACTGAGATTCAAACCAAGCACAGGGTAAACTGTAGTAATTTTCACCTGTATAGCCCATGTGCGTGCTTGTTGAAGTGGCACCTTCTCTTCCCCAGGAAAGTCTTCATGATGAGACTCGTTCTTCCAGCCAAGAAGAAATTTAATAACCATGGAGGTGTTGGCCAGAGGTATACATGAAATAGATATGCAGAAGTAAGGGACTTTTGAATCCAAACACCCAAAACCTCCTGGAACAGCACTCCTGACGAGAGAAGGAAATGAAAGAAATTAATTTCCAGCTCTGTCTCAGGGTAGAAAGGCTGATAAATTTGCACTAAAACGTTTACATTTATTCTTTGAGAGTCTGAGGATCAAAGCTCTTAAGAATATGGCCCAGAGATAAGTGAAGTTCAGTTTCACTCTGAAAGAGTCTAGGGAGGAGAAAACTCACCACCCTGGAAACCTGGTCCCAGAAAGCAGCAGCAACAGACAAATTGCCCTGGAGTATAAGGAACCAATCCCATCCACCTCAAGGGCAGAAAGACAATCAAGACCAAAAACTTTTTTTCAGCATAGGTCTCCAGTCCTTAGCAAAACACTCCTTCAAAGACAAAAGCTACAATGAACTTCAAGCACACTAGCAAGCAGAAAACCAAGAAAGAACTTGAATGACTGCCTTTCAACTTTTCTGAAAAAGAACAAGTGAGAGGGAAAGAAAATCATACGATAGATTGGAGATGCCCCTCTAAACTTTCTAGTTTCTGACTCAGATATATACACTTGGATCTTTGTAAAATATACTCATGGGGGTTCCTTTTTCCTGAAAAGTTTGTACCAGTTTGGCACATAAATTGCTGGTTTGAGTTTTGTTGTCTTTAGTTTTCCCTGTTTTTTAAAATTTTTCTTTTTCTTTTCCTTTCCTATTTTTTTCTTTTTCTATTTTTTTAACAAGTCCAATTGGCATATGGTATTACAATTTTAGGGCACCCCCCACCTCCCTTGGTCTCCTAGAGGTTCAGAGGTGGAAGAGGGTTCTCAGAGGCAGCTGAGGGAGGAGTAGAAAGCTATTCTAGTGGGACTTCTTTTATCTGAGTAGATCAAACAGTGACCCTGCAAAGATGCCAGGTAGCTAGGTACTCAGCTTTTACAGGACCTAATGACTGTCTCAATTTTCAGCCCACATATTCCCAGTCCTCTACCTCCAGGATGTCCTCCAAAGAAAACCATAAACATTGCTGTTGATTACTTATCAATAATTTATTTAGGTGAGGTTCAGAAACTTTACATCCTGATGTCTTTAGGAGACATTGTAAATGTTGGTTAACTTGCTTTCCCTCTTTGGATAAAGCTTGATACATACTATATGAAAGAAAGTGATAGAGAAAAAGAAGAACAAATGAACTGTCCCCACTTACCTAGCAGTTGGACAGATAAAAGACCTCTGGGATAAAAAGCCTAACCAGCAACCTCACCAAAATGTGCTAGGCTATTCTGTGGCTGCCTTTGTCCCCTTACATGGATGAAGAGTCACATGTGTTCTTGTTCCTTTTCCAAGTTTTGGGAGGTTGGTCCTCTTGCACTGAGTTGCACCAAGTTATTCCTCACACAGGGTACACTTGTCACAGTTCACAACGATGGCAGGGTAAAGGATGAAAGGCACTCAGAATCAATATTCAGTTCAAACTCCTAGAAGGCACAGAGGGACTGCCCTTAACCAAGAGCCCTCAGTGTGAAAGAATCTCAAAAAGACACCCCAAACTGAAGCTTCTGTGGCTTTTTATTGATAGAACCAGGAATCAAGGTTAAAGGACAAAGGAAAGACATCCACGCAGGCATTCATGTAGGGGTAAGGAGAGGGACAGGGTATGGTCAGGGTAGTCTGTTCCCTGAATGACTTTAGGGCCAATCTAAGCAATAAATAGGAGTATGAAGAGTACGAAGACTAGAGCTTTCATTCCTTAAGGTAGTGTGCTTTGATACTACTTGGACTTGTGACCCTGTAGCCTATCTTCCAACCACGTGTTATAGGTTTTGGGCATGTGGCTCCAAAAACCCCTTACTTCTGCATATAGACCTCATACATACCTCTGAACAGCTGCCAACAAATAACAAGGGAGCTGAGGTGGGTGGAGTGGTTGTACAAAATAAAGCTCAAGATAGCCTTTAAAAGGAGAAAGCACACTCATACATGTGCCCAGAGAGTTGTCAGTAGTGTACTCCTATCTAAGAAGGTTCTTACTCCTAAACCAAAGAGGTAGACCTTCAGAACAGTGAGGGAAATGATCAGTGACTCTGTGGGAGAGAAGAAGAGCCAGTATTTGTGTAACATCAATAAGTACTTTAAAACAGGGTCAAAGTTTAGGGCTGGAACACTGCCAGAGCTCTGAGAGTGCTGGAGATAAGTTTGCTTGCTGAAGAGTGGACTGTACTAGATATGGAAAACAAGTCTACTGAGACTCAGAAACTTAAAAACAAAGGTTTGAAGCACACAATACTAGCGCTCCTGAGGGACTCAGGAAGGGACACTCGTTAAGCTGAGTTTGTGTAAACAGGAATTTCATGGATGCAGAAAATATATAGAGATCTTATAACTTAAAATATTTTGGAACAGACACTGTTTCCGGTAGATTGCTTCAAAATCTGTAATGTGGAACAGATTACACAGCTGTGGAGGAGGCTGTTCTTGGCAGTGTCTGGAATAGGAAGAGTTCCTGGCATTGGTTTCTATGGTGAGCAGGGGAAGGGGGCCACCCCAAGGGCCTCATGGATAGTACGCATGCTCATGAGATAGGGGCCCAGAGGCCCTGGATGAAATGTGAAGCCGCCAGACTCCTTCTTGTGCACATAAGCAGAAGCCTTCACCTTGGAGCCCCCAAACAGGCCCCAAATGCCTTATTCAGTATAAGGAACGAAAACAGAGAACTCTCTTTAATATGCTCAGCAAATGTTATTGAAGACTGTGTTTGAAATATTTACGTTCTAGCAAAACAGCTAAGTCTGAGGGAGAAATCAGTGGCATTGGGACTGTTTGTCAGAAGGATCTCTTTTGGTTAGGAAAGAATAGGAATCAAGGACAGGGCAGTGCTGCTGTCCACAGCTGGAGGGAGTGGAGGAGAGATGTAGCCTGACACTTATCCTCTCCAGCCTCCTCAGGGGACGTTGCTCGTGCTGGTCCATCTGAAGTCCACCACTACCACTGGAACAGGAGACTTTCTAGTTCTCTGCAAACCCTCAAGGTGACTTTCTGACAGCCAGAGAGTGAGGTCTCCAACATCTTCCAAGTCTCCAGAGTAGAGAGATAAGACTGCAATTGGTGAACATGGAGAGGCGGAGGGACCAGTTAGGAGTTCTTTCACAAGAAGCCTTGTGAGAGTGGGTGATCATCTGCATCTCATTGTCCTTTGCAACTGTTTATTAAACACTCTATGTGAGGTGTTTTACCTGAAGAGGCACCGCCTTCTTAATTTATGTGGAAAGGAAATAGTAGAGGGGGGAAAAGCTATAAATAAGAAAACAAATGGGAATTGTGATAGTGTCACAAAGAATGGGACAAAGGGAACTGATACTTACTGAGATTCCAGGAGATGTGGGGATTATTAAGAAAGGTTAGGGGAAACTGTGAATACAATGTGAATTCTGTCGCAGAAGAGGCTGTGACTGAGCAGGGCAGTGTAGCTAAGATATGCAGAAGCTGTTTTCTAAAATTATGTGGAGAGAGGGGATGAAAGTTCCCAGGAAGTTAGAATAGACAGACTCAGAAGAAATCTGGACAGATAAGTCTCATCAACTGAAGAATGGATTAAAAAAAAGATGTGGTCTTTATATAATGGAGTACTACTCAGCCATAAAGAAGGATAAACTTCGGACATTTATAGGTAAGTTGATGCACCTTAAAACCATACTCATAAGTGAAATAAATCAGATTCACATGTGTAAATATCATATTGTCTCCCTGGTGTGAGAAACTTAAAGACAAAATAAGGACCAAAATGTACGATGGATGGGAAATGGGAAGAAATTGTTCAGAAGAAAAGAGGGACTAGGATGAGGGAGAGGGGAAACAAAGAAAGGAAAAAATACAAGATAGTTATACTACAAGTTTCTTTTAGTTCATTGAAAAGAAAGATTTGTGCTAATATGGTTAGGAGAATTTTTATGCCTATATCTTATACTCCGAATAACTAGTTTGAAGATAACAAAATGCACCGTATTAACTATTGTTAGTCTCCTATTATTTTGTTATGAAATTTTGTTTTATTTTCTCCATAAAATAAAAAGAGAGAGAGAAATGGTCTGAATTTGGGGGTAGGATATTTAAAAATAGTAACACCCTGAGACACAGTCCAGGGTAGGGTTTTTGAAAGGACTGATCATGACATGGAGGTGGGTGATTTTTTATCATTTGAGTGTGATATATGTGTATCCCGGAGGTAACTTCCATACACACACACACACACACACACACACACACACACACACACACAGATGCCCTCCATACAAGGCAGAATGAAAAGAAAAGTGGAAAAACAAACACCACAATTCTCACACACTTCTAAAAGCCCTTTTGTGGACTTCTTGTTTCCCAGCTGAGGACCACAAAAATAACAAGCAAGAAGAGTGAAGAAAGATGGACATGCCAAGAGGTTCAAGTAATTCAATTCTCTTTCCAAAAGATCATATGACTTTCCTTACTGGATCTATTTCTGAGACATATTAAAATAGGTTACCTCAGCTAAAAAAATCTTCTCTAAGAAATTCTATTCAAGAAGACATTGGGCTCAAGTTTGTGGTGCATCATGGCTTTTACACATTTCCGGATTTAAATTGCTAATATTTTGGCAATAGTTCTCATGTAGACACTCATCGTCATGTTGGTCTGCAGCTGTTTCTTGCTGGAATGCTTTTCTCGAGTTCTGTTATCAGGATATTATTACAACCTCATAAAGTTACTGTTCCCTCTCCGCCTTGAGTTTTCTGGAAGCAATTGTGTAGCATCGGTTTTATTTCTTTAAATACTGTGTTTTGTTTCAGCTAAATCATCAGTGGCAGATCTCTTTTTCATGATTTGTAACTGCAGATTCAATTTTTAAAAATCTTTTGTAGGCCTATTCAAATTATCTTTTTCACGTTGTGTAGGTTTTGGTACTTTATGAGTTTTAGGCATTGATCAATTTC
>RJWT010002573.1:0-40299 GCA_004365215.1 Cuniculus paca | reverse complement strand
TCAGCCTCAGAGAAAAAGCCATACAGAGTTCGTCTCCTGGGCCCGGGGCGCAGGCATGGCTGATGGTGGCAGCGGCGGAGGAGTGGGCCAGGCCTTGGCAAGGACAGCGACCAGCCGGACGGGCACGAGCGACGTCGGGGGCCCCATTAACTCAGCCTCGCTTCCTCCCGGCGACCCACAGCTCATCGGCCCTCATCGCTCTCATAGTGGAGCAGCTCAAGAGCCAGGGCCTGTTCGACAGCTTCGGCAGGGACTGCCTGGCCGGTGTAAACACCAAGCCAGCTTACCAAAACGTGAGGCAGAAAGTGGATAATTTTGTATCAAACACATCTGGACAAACAGGAATGAAATCCTACAATGAACAAGAACCAAATGCGAAATGGTCTGAGACAGAGTGTGGTTCAGTCAGGGATGTTGGAAGCAGGAGTGGACAGGATTATATCTCAGGTGGTGGTTCCAAAACTAAACCACATCTTCAGGCCACAGATAGAACCAGCAATTCATGAGTTCCTGGCAGCCAAGAAAAAGGACACTGTGCAGGGGCCCCCCTCCAGAGCCTGAAAGCCAGGACTCCTCCGACTCCGTCACAAGATACTTCTTAAGACCTAACAACTTTTGAAAGCTCCGTTTAATTAATGGTGAAGAAATGGATTCCTGTTACCACTTCAGTCAGCCGGGGTCACCATGACTTCAAGATCTCTACTTTGATCATAGGGCAGTGTCCAGATGGAACAGGGAGCAAGTCTGGCTGTGAGAAAGTTCTTCATGTGTCCCTGCTGTGTGCCACAGTTTGATCAGCCTGTCCAATGGTGTGACACCTAGAGAATACCACAGAATTATAAACACTGCAGCAACTTAACATGATCCTGAAACAAACTTTTATACTTGAACATGGAGACTGCACATGGGTTTTAGAGTTTGCACTCTGGGATAAACAGAAGCTATAATGAAAGAACATAGTGAGTCCCAAAGATAACTTCAAAGAATAAGGAGAGTATGCTTAGCTGAGAGTAGGTATTTGACAGTGCTTACTTGATACTGCATCTCAGAGTTACAAACTAGAATGTACAAGCAACTGACATTGATAGCCTTAAAATTGTTGTGACCTTCTTGTACATGAATCTTCTAGCCAGTTTCTTTTCCATTGTCAGAGGTGACAAAACATGCAGCTTTGGAGTGAGAAGGAAGCCAGACATTAGGTACAGCCACTTTCAGGCTCTTTATCCAGGGCATCTTTCTGTCCTGCAAGGACTAGTGAGCCTTAGAAGTTTTCTGTTCTCACGGTTGTGTATTTTAGAAAAATGATCAATAAATGGTGTTTTGTAATTTAAAAAAAAATTATATATAATCCAGTAGATTTTATCTTTTTTGTTTTTGTTTTGTTTTTGAGACAGGGCCTTCCTTTGTAGTTTAGGCCAGCCTTAAACTCACTACATAGCCAATGCTGGCCTCAAACTCACAGCGATCCTCCTGCTTCAGCCTCCTGAGTACTGGAATTACAAGGCATGCTGCCCAGCAATTTAAACTTATTGACAGAGTTGTGTAGCCATGACCACAATTGAATTTAGATTATTTTTGTTGTCCCAAATCAAAACACTACCCACTAGCTCTCATCTCCCAATCACTCCCCTCTAAATCTAGGGAACCACCAACCTATTCTCTATTTTCATAGATTTTCCTATTCTGGGAAAAAAAATTTTTTAATTCAAAATAACCCACACTTATAGCAACAATAAAGACCTTAATATATCCAAAGAAACGGAAATCTGCAGAGTAGGTCACATACCATACTGTACTTGACTAGAAACCAACAGCAGAAACATAATTAGAATGCCATCACCTTTTCTCTGTTTTCCTATTGTCTATCTTTTATTTCATACTTTATTTATATGTTGACTTTTCATGTAAGGGAAACCATGTGATGTTCAAGCTGCATCTGTTTTCCTAAGATGATTCAAATTTATTTTTCTTTAAGGCAGAGTAATACTCTATTGTGTATGAATACCATATTTTCTCTATTCATCTGTTGATGGGTATATGAACTCTAAGATTTAGCTCTTACAAATTGTGCTGCAATAAACATGGATATATATATATCATGCGGTATGATGTTTTTAATTCTTTTTGGAAGTGATTCTTTTTTATATCTTGTTTAGGAATGTCCTCATTTATAAAACATGTATATGTTTTCTGTTGTAAAAATTTTATAATTTTGCCTTAAGTTGTGTAATCTATATTTGTATTTTGTTTTTATATGTGCTGAAAATAGGAGTTTTAATGTATACCTCATTTAAACTGATCCGTAAATTGACTGGCTAATTTCTATCCATCTATCTGCACATGCACTGTTCATTTCTGTTCCAGTACCCCTCCATGGTTTTCAGAATTTATTTTTCAGTTCCAAAATTTCCCTTTTTTTTAAATAATTTTTTTACACTTTTTTAAAATAATTTTTTCACACTTCCATTTATTTCAAAATAATTTTTTTTTCCTGAGACTTCCAGTGTTTCCATGTTTTAGGGAGCATAATTAAGATAGTTGCTTTAAAGTAATTTTTGGTAATCCCACTGTCATTCCATGCTTGTTGTCTGATGTTTTTTCCCCATTGGCATTATTTTAGATTTTCCTGGTTCTTTCAATATCAGTTAAGTTTGAATTATCTTCTGAACATTTTGAATATTATGAGACTTTGGTCATATTAAAATGTTCTGGAGAATGTTGATGATGTTACTGTTTTTCTCAGGCAGTCAGTTCTATTCAGATCGTAATTCCTGACCTATGTACTCAGGCTCCAGTGACAGTTTAATTTTAAAAGATTTTCCAAGGCTATTCTTGTCAGCCTTGCATGTGTACTATTCATGGGCTAGTCTGGGACCTGGGCACTGTTCTGCATCCATTCAGCTCTCAAAGCCTCTGCTGCATTGATTCCAGGAATTTTTGTGTATCTGCAGCTTAGCGGATAGACCTTTGACTTTGTGGTTCTCTTTCTCTATCTCTCTTCCTCTGTAATCTGCATTCTCAGGCTCTCGTAGACTCCCTTCCCATGTGCTCTTGCTGAAGCTGGCTCTTTGCTTTGTTGCTATCCACGTCGATGTGACGCAGTGAGTGAAAAAGAACATACAAGGGAGCGCTTGGGCTTCTTACCCTGAGCACCATTTCTGCCATGTATTACAGCTTCATAATTGAGGCTGTGTGGTTTAGAGAATCAAAAGAACTTCCCTTCAAGTCTTCTGGCCAGAAAGAAAGGGTTTTATCTGGAACTTTTTGGTATGCAGTTTCAGGATTTCATTAACTGTTTTTGTATAAGCTATATGATACGAAGGCCAGGAATGCACTACTGTATGGATCCTTCAAAGTTTGGTTTCCCTTTTCAGCTCATCTATTCATAGTCTTCAGAGTTCTCAAATAATTGTTTTATGTACTCTTCCCAGAATATTTAATTGCAGTTAGGGAAAGAAATGGGCTGTGGGCCGGGTATATTCTCAGTTTTAACCATAATGAGAAAAAACGTGCCATATATATTTTTATATCTCATTTATCCAAAAGCATTGGGGCATCTGTACCTATCTGAAATCTATACATATGAACCAAAAAAAAAAAAAAAAGAAAAAAGGAAATTCAGGGAAACTCATACTTTAAGATTTAAATAATTATAGAGTTTAGCACTAGTTGGATACCAGTAAATGTTGCTTTCTTCCTTTTATTTTTTTTCCAGTTTTAAAATTATGTCCTTTAGTACCAAAAAAATAAAATTACATCCTTTATTATACTACTCATATATACATATTTGTATATACGTGTGCATATATAAAAACACATAAAATTACGTGTATATATACGTGTGTTATACATATAGTATCTTTAAATAGAGTTTCCCATTTCAGAGACTGTTTTCTCTTCATATAAACAATTCAGAAAGCTTAGCTAATCCAGTTAAATTGGTTAAATTAGAAGGAAGCGTCCCCCTAGAACAGTTGTGGCAAACCTATAGCATCTGTGCCACACTGGGCTGTTTGTATCATTGAAAGCTCTAAAAAGTTTGCCACTACTGCCATAGAAAGTCATGAATCCTAACTACAAAACTGTAAACAGAAAAAAGGTATAAAGGAAGAGTATATTCCAGTATTTAGTTATCCAATTAGAAATATAGCCTCTGGGGCATTATTTTATTAGAGTCCTTAACAGCGCAATAATTAATACACTAAACTAGACATTGAATCATCAAAAGTGGTTACATTTACTGAGCATAGTGGATGGAGGACACTTGTGATCACAGCATTTTGAAAGGCTGAGGCAGGAAGATTGCCAGAAGTTCAAGGCCGGCCTGACCTACATAGCCAGGTCCTATCTCAAAAACAACAACAAAAGTGGTTACCTGAAAGCAAAAAAGTGCACTTTCTGTTTAGTGGGCACAATACCCAACACCCACAGTTTAAAGAAGGAACAGGTTTTTGGTTCAGTTCCAAGGAATTCAAAAGGTCTTCAGGCTCCATAGTAGAAACATCATGGTGAAAGGGCATGGTAGAGTAAATATGCTTATCTCATGGTGGCCAGGAAGCAGAGCAGGGAAATGGTGCCATAGAAGAAGGGCAAAGGTCCAGACATAGAGAGGCAAGGCCGTGCCTCTCTGATCGATCCTGACACACCCAGAAGTGAGCTTCACCAGTCCCCCAGGCAGATCCCAAAGCCAGTCAAGTTACTACAACCCAGCTTAGTCACAGCAGTATTCCATTTTAGAAAGATTTAAAATTCAAAAGGCACTAGAATGTGTAGCCATGCCTCATTATGATACTGGATTGCCAACTTTGAGATATTTAGAATAGAATACAGTATATTTATCTTTGTGAAGGTGACATATTTCTCAACAATCAGAAAACAAATTAACTATGATTTAGTGTTTAAAAAAAACATAATGAATAACTGTCATTCTGTATTTTGAAAACCATAATACTATTACAATGTACTGTGTAGTTATACATAAATTTACATTTGCCTATACAATGGTATTTACTTATGCCAGTAAGTAGATTGATGGGTAAGAAATTTGTAGATCTCCTTTTCTTCCTCTTTGTTTTCTCTGTTAAAGAACTCTTTTTGTTTTGTTTTCTTGTGGTTTAAGAACTCTTGAGAATTCATCCCTAGTTGTTTTAAACCTCAAGACTAGAAACTTTTGAGAAGAAAAAGAAATAATAATCAGGAACTACTGTGGTATTAAAAAGAAAAGTAATTAATACACTTGATTTAAGAAGAAGCTCCCAGAAAATGGATGCATTCTATTTATGGAATAGATTTTCCTTCAGAGTTTATTGTTAATGGGAATGTTGTATATTAGGGTTGGGAAAGCACCATTTTCAAAATGGAAAGAGTGGGAGCAGTTGAACAGAATCCTCAAAAGAAATTGTTCTGACCTCAGTTTGTTGTGTGATCATACTTTAATTCACCTAATTTCCCAATCTTACTATGTAACAGTATTGCCATTTGTGGAAGTTGAGAATTTAATGTCAGTTTATCTTTCATAAATTGAGAACAATTTATAAAGGCATATCCATATGGTTTACTAACTTAATTAAGACCTATAGGTTACAAGTGAAGGCTTTCATGAAGTGAGTTTCATTATTTAATGTAATTAGCTGGCAGATATATTAAAGTGGCTCTCAGAATTGAAAGCCACAGAGGCTAGACAGCTTCAGAAACTAGACCTGGAACTCCAGGTACTCCAGAGTCTCTTTGATACTGATAGCCTACGCCTAGGGCTACATCCTTGTAGCTGTCAAGCTAATGAGGAAAGTGGCCATCTCATATAATTTAACTTAATCGCATGAGGTGGTGGAAGGGAGAACCAAGCATCATGAATTGACAGCCCTGATATAGAACCTCACCACAAAAGAGAGAAGAGCTGCTGTTCTTATTAGAAGGATGAGAATAAAAAAGTATGCTAAGCAAAAGTAATAGTGCAATGGCCAAAAAGAGTATTTATCAACTGGAATTTAGCTAGATTACTGTCAAAATTAAAAATGATGATGTACATGAAATATAAAAATTCAAAGGCAAGAGATTGAATTATTCTTACCAGTCTTTATGCATTTCAGAGTTTGACCACTCTGATGCTATATGCTGCTATGTGCCCCAAAGCTCTCATAAGTGTTATCTTTTGTACTTTGTATCCATCATAGGTACCTTCCTCATGATAGTCCTACTTGAAAATGAAGAAATTCAGGCACAAGAGCTAAAATAAGTAGTATTTAAGATAATGTAGCTACTATGGAACCAAAATTTGAAGTCTAAATTAAAAAGAAAACCCCACATTTCTTTAAATACCAGCACTTCTCAATGATTGTCCCTGAAATACTACTAAAGGCAGAAGAGTGTATGTGTGGATGCCTGGGAGATTTGTTGGCATATATTCAATATCAGCATTATTTATTGCTCCATAATGTAATATCATAGATTTTTTTTAAATGCTGCGGTTGTGTTGTTTTGTTAATTTCAAAATTATAATTAAATTGTGTAGAAGATCCATGGCATACTATTTCAGTATGGGAAAAATGACTCACTATGCCATATTGTCTGGATGACTGACCCAGTGTAAATTACCTCACTTTAGACCAAACAGCTCTTATAATAGAATATTCAGCATTTCCTCAGTATAAGCCAAGGATGGTTTTTAGAGTTATTTCCCCTGAATTTTTCTGCTTATACTAAATAACCAACGGCAATGATCTTTCTGTATGTCTAGATTCTCATTGACTCAACAAATAATGTACTCTGTATTGGTTACATGCTTTATAGAACTAGTACCTATTTATTTTTTTTAAAGAGAGATTAGGATGTTAAAGGGAGAGAAGGAGCAGCAAGTCTTTTTGCTTACTATATAGCAGTATTGCCATTTGTGGGGGTTGGGAGAGTTTAATAATAATGGCCTAAATCAAGAAGCCAGCATGATGGCATACAGTTCTAATCCCAGCACTCATAGGCTGAGGCAGGATTGTGGTGAGTTTGAGGCCAGCCTGGGCTATGTGCAAGACCCTGTCTTAAAGAAACAAACAAATAGAAGTCAAGAGTGCTTTCTAGCTAGGCACAATGGTGCATGCCTGTAATCCCAGTACACGAGAGGCTGAGACCAGAAGATTGCCACAAGTTCAAGACCAGCCTGGACTACATAGTGAGTTCAAAATCAACCTAGACTATACAGTGAGACCCTGTCTCAGAAAACTAATTTAAAAGGGGGAAAAAAAATCCAACAGTTTTCCATTCAATACTGATGAAAGAATGTAATGTTTCTCTGATATAGAAAGCAAAATAGAACAGATTGCCTTTTTTGTTTTCATAAAGAAGTATGATCATTATTTGGCAATTAAGAATAGCTTGTTCTCTTACAAGTTTCCAGATACATTTGAAAGTTGCATAAAAATAGGGGAAAATAGACCATGAGAAATTGACTATTTTTTCATTATTTTAAATCATTTGACAAATTTAAAAACTTATTTTAAATTAGTTACAGTAGCTATGAAAATCTTTATAGATGTTAATCAGTATGAATGTGGAGTTGTTTTAGTGTTTTTTTGTTTGTTTGTTTGTTTGTTTGCGGCATCGGGGATCTGAACTCATGACCCCACACTTGCCAGGGAGGTGCTTATGCCACTGGCCGCTGAGCTAAATCCTTGGCTCTTGTCTTGTTGAGACAGGGTCTTGCTATGCCATTCAGGCTGGTCTTGAGCTCACTTTGTAGCCCAGGCTGGTCTCCAAGTTGAAACGCTCCTCCTGTCTCAGCCTCCTGAGTGCTGAGATTACAGGCATGCGCCACCAGGCCCAGCTGTTTTTTGTCATCTTTTAAAAGGCTTATCTGGTTTAATTTTTTTTACCAAAAAAGTTTCTTTCTCAATTTATTTTTAAAATATTCTGTTTTATTTTTCAGATGACAGCATTTCTGCTACAAGTACTTCCGATGTTCAAGATCGCCTGTCAGCTCTTGAGTTACGAGTTCAACAACAAGAAGATGAAATCACTGTGCTAAAGGCAGCTTTGGCAGATGTTTTGAGGCGTCTTGCTATCTCTGAAGATCATGTGGCCTCAGTGAAAAAATCTGTCCCAAGTAAAGGTAATTAAGTGAGTTATAAAATAGCAAGTCTTGCTTTTTGCAACATTTTCTTTGAAAAGTAAAATTGAAAATATAAAATTGTTTTCTCTTTTGAATTACTTATAATCTATTTCTTTATTATCAAATGCTTCAAGTCTATTCTTTATTATTTTAAATTGAGAAATTTTGTGTAAAATAATACATTGCACTTAGAGGCTCTTACATCATACTATTTGCATGGAGTTAGACTCTCCCAATTAGATAATATATTTACTGAGATAATAGATTTCTGAATCTTTATTTCTCCCATTCTGTCCTAAACATAACAAGCAGCTACTCATATATTTAAAATCAATTCTCTTTTTACAGAAACATGCCTAAAATTATTGTAGTTTAAGAAGTTTTGTTCTAAGGCCTCTGTAGTCATTAAACAGAAGCCTGGAAAAATGAATTTAAACTGTTACGTATTGCCAACCCTTGTATAGTGGGAATTATAACTTCCAGATAACTGGGAGTTTTCAAGGTTGAAAGAAACAGTCCTCTTAAGACCCTGCTCAGAGATTAAAGCAGATAGGGTCTTTTTCTTCCTTCAACCACCAAAAAAGAATTGAAATTCTTCCAAATTAATCAAGCATTTGAATGTCATTTCACATCAATTACTGAATTATTGGTGGACTAATTAAGGACTGGCATGATTATCTTTATTTCAACAATGGGAAAAGTGAGGGTGTGCCTTTTTTATCTCCTTGCCTGCAATATGTAAATATGAATTATTAACCTAGTGAGGTGTCTGCATATCTCCCAGATTCTAACTAGGCAAAAACCAAGATATGGGAAGCGGATCTGGAAGAAAGATTGTGAATTTAGGTTTCAAATATTGTGTTTGGGGTATACATGGCATATGAATAGCTATATGCAGATAGCTGAATGTATGTTTAGTACTCGTGTAAGTTTTGATTGGCAAAAAGAATTTGGGACTGTTTGGGTTATGGCTAAGAGTTAAGCTATAGAAGGAGGCTGTAAAATGAGAAGAAAGCCTAACATAGTTCCATCTGGGAGCTCCAGCATTGCAGCATAACAAAGTGATTCATATTGTCAGCAGCTGCAGAGAGAGAGAGGTCAGATAAAACAAAGACTGAGAAGTGATCATTTGATACTTATAAGAATATTACAAACATCTTCAGAAGCTATTTTAGTGGAGTAATAGGATTGAAAATCAAATTCTATTGTGTTGAAAAAAAAATTGTGGAGTTTTCAGGAGCAAATACAGCCACTCTTTGAAAATTAGAGTGGGAGGGCCAGGGATTTAGCTCAGTGGCCTAAGCGCATGCCTGGCAAGCACGAGGTCGTGAGTTCGATCTCTGCAAAAAAAAAAAAAAAAAACAGGAGTGGGGAAAATTGGTATTGTCTAAAAGAGTGTGATAAACGAAGGCCAGTTTTAATTTGTAATTTTTGGTTTTATTTTTTATTTATTTTGTTGGTTCTGGTAGTCAAACTCTGGGCCTACAGAAGTGTTCCACCACTGAGCCACACCCCTAGCCCCTTATAATTTTTATTTTTTAAGGTGTTACAGATTTGTTGAGGACAGAAAGACACCAGAGAGGATATGATGTTGGGAATGGGTAGTAATTGGTGAAGCAAAATTGCTGTGAACTTGACGTTATTTTAGAGCAGGTGGGAACCTATTAATCTTAGAAATAAGACTACTATTTGAGGTAGAATAGAGCGGTAAAACTCAGAGGTCCAAATATTCAGTATCGAGGTTGGAAGTTTCAGTCCTTCTACGAGGAGACAGTTATCTCTTTAAGAAATTAAGACAGATTCTGGGTGGTGGAAAAAAGAGATTAAACATTTGGACTGTTTAGAGTGGAGAATGGAAAACCATAAATATATGGAAGAAGAGCTGAGTGACCTGAGAATATGGAGATGAGAAACTGATGGGGAAGAATGGGGGAGCATTGTTCTGTCTTGCTCTGGCTCTTTTAACCTCTCATCTTTAAGCATTGTGGGTCTAGGTGTTAATACTGGAGAAGTAGAGAGAGGGAAGAATTAATCTTTTTCCATTAATGGTTGTAAGATAAATGTATCAGTGAGAAGGAATAAGGCACTTGGGAGTTAGACAAAAGGCTTTTGGTAAGAACTATTTTGAGTAATATTTTATTGTGGTTTCACTTTCTTTTTTTTAAACTATGAAGATTGAGCTAGGAAAAATGATTTTCATAAGAGGTTTTTAGAATTATTAGAGTAGAAAGAGGAATCAAGTCAGTTAACATGCATGGGGAACACTTCATAAAGAAGAACAAGTTTCTGTAATTTATAATATATGTATGTTATATGATACACACACAGAGATTCTACTCAAGAATTTATGCACACTTCAGGAAACGAAAAAAATTGTGTAAGTATTTTAATACTAAATTTATTGAGACATCGTAAGATTAATACAAGTTACCTTTGGCCTCTACAATCACAAGAGGTACTCAAAAGTGGTGGCCGTTAGCTTCCAGACATTTATTAATACGGCGAAATGCTGCTTAGGTAACCTTGGTCATTAAGACTGCTGCACATGCATTTTTAATTTGTTCTCTAAGGGCTGGCAGTGTAGAAAATTTTCTGCAATCTAAGACATCCTCTAGAGTCCCCCATGTGAAGGTAACACCATCTGGTGAAAATACATCCTCAGTTTCTGAGTCTATGTGTGAAATCTTGCAGTAGAAAGTGATACAGTATTTGCTTGCTAGCTGAAATATTTTTAAATGTATTTTTTAATTGACACATAATAATCATATTCGTAGGAGATAGTGGGCCGTTTTAGTACATTGTATACACTGTGTAATGGTCTAACCAGGATAATTGGCATATCTATCACCTCAGATATTTATCATTTCTTTGTATTGGGAACATTTAAAATCCTCTCATAGCCATTTGAAATAACTATTTGTTGTCATAGTTATCTTCCTGTGCTATAGAGCATTCCAAATCATTCCTCCCACGCTACAGAGCATTAGAATCATTCCTTCCATCCAGCTGCACCTGTGTACCTCTCAACTATCTTCTCTTCATCCCTCCCTCACCTATACCCTTCCCAAGCTCTGGTAACCACTAGTCTTTTTAACTCTTTAGCTTCTGCATATACATGAGAACATTCATTGTCTTTCTGTGCCTTGTTTACTCCACTTAACATCTTCCAGTTCCATCCATGTTGCTGCAAATTAAAGAATTTCATTTGTGATTAATATTCCACTGTATGTTTGTATACCACATTTTCTTTATCCATTTATCCACCAACAGTCCCCTAGATTGATTCCATATCTTAGCTGTTGGGAATAGTGCTGCATTAAACATTCAAGCGCAACTGTTTCCCAGCATATTGATTTCATTTATTATGGACATACACCTACTGGGGGATTGCTGGGTCATATGGCAAATTTTTTGAGGAACTTCCGTACTGTTTTCCCCAATGTCTGTGCTAATTAATATTCCCAGTGTATAAGACTTTCCGTATGTCCTCACCAGCATCTGTTAGTATTTTTCTTTTTGATAACAGCCATTCTGTGTGAAATAGTATCTCATTTTGGCTTTGATTTGCGTTTCTCAGATGATTAGTAATGTTGAACATTTTTCTAATTTTTAAAATATTATTTTAAAATAGTTTTGTTAGTCCTTTAAAATATTTTAAATTTTGTCTTATGCTAAAACAGCAGTGTATTATAATCTTGTGTTACTTGATAAAAATCTAAATAATTTTCCCCCAAAGTTTTATTTACAAAGTATTTTAGTGAAGAAAATCTTGAAATATTTAAGGAAAATTCAAAGGCTTCTTTAAAAAAAAAATTACATAGGTAAACCACATGTGTAACAGCGCATCAGCTAGCACCTACCTCTCAATGTCATGAAATACTGTTAAATAGCTATAGTTCTGTTCCCCAGCAACAAGTTGTCCTTTCTAATCCTTTTCTGGTATTCTTACTCGTAATTCTTTTGTCTCTAAAGTTATGGCACGATTCACTTTGTTAGTGGCTTTTCAGTGGAGAATTACTATACTCATTTCTCAAGCAACAGAGCCACCTGTAGCTGCTATATTGGCATGTGAGTGGTTTCACTGTTGCCTTTGTGTATATCCTAAATTAGACCAAATGTCGGTTGTCAATTTTGACATTAAGCATGACAAATACATTAATAGTATTAAAATTTGGAATAAACAGTTTAAACAAAGTATTTTCAAATAAATGAGGTTTTTCTTAAACTTGTTAAAATGCAGTTATTTTATCGGGATTTATTATTCCCCCCTTTCGTTATAAAAAGTTGTTTCTTATACTGTGGACAGTTTTGTCTCATGTATGAATTTTTTTACTCCCCTATGAAATTAGAATTTTTAAGTACAGTAAGTTTACCATATCTGTATCCACATCTGAATCCACATCTGTGGATTCGGCCAACTAAGGATCAAAAATATTTGGGGGAAAAAACTACTGTGCTGAACACACAGATTCTTTTCTTGTCATTCCCTAAACGATATAGTTTAACACCTATTTACATGATATTACAGGGTGCCATTGCTCTGTGGGAGTCAGATGCCCTCCTTGTTATTTCTGCCAGGAATTGAAAGGATTAAGAGTACATCTTCCAGTGAGTCAAGAATATCTAATATCTAATATTATATTAGATATTTTGACTAATTTAGAAATGATTTAAAGTATACAAGAGGGTGTACCTAGGTTATAGGCAGATATTGCACCATTTATATAAAAAGCTTGAGCATTTGTAGATTTTGGTGTCTGACTTTGGTTGGGGGGCACTCATGGAACCATTTTTTTCACAGATGTGAAAATACTTACTCATTTTCACATAAATTATTGATAAGACAGTGATCAACATCTTATTTATATTTTCCAGATGATTTGTTCAGTAGAGTTCAGACTAAACAAACCCCAATGGATAGATAGGGAGAACTCTTATGAAGCTGTAGTTAGATATATCAACTTCACTGTTGTTAGAAACACCTATTATAGGCCAGGCCTGGTGGCTCATGCCTGTAATCCCAGCACTCGGGAGGCTGAGACAGACGGATGGTTGTGAGTTCTAGACCAGCCTGGGCTACAAAGTGAGCTCAAGGCCAGCCTGAATAGCATAGTGAGACCCTGTCTCAAAAAATAGGGCTTGGGGATCTAGCTCAGCAGTCTAAGCGCCTGCCCAGCAAGCGCAAGGTCGTGAGTTCAATCCCCGGTGCCGCAAAAAAAAAAAAAAAAAACAAAACCTATTATAGCTGGACCTGGTGGCGCACGCCTGTAATCTCAGCACTTGGGAGACAGGCTGGAGGATCGTTGCAAGTTTGAGACTTGCCTAGGCTACAAAGTGAGTGCATGACCAACCTGAACATCATAATGAGACCCTATCTCAAAAAGACAAAAAAACAAGAAACAAAAAAAAAGAAACAGCTATTATATAGTTTTGCTGGGTGGTGGACATGTGGGGGATACAATTTGGCTTCAGGTATGAATGTTAATTGTGTGTGTATGCGCTAATGGGTGAATGCAATTTCTACTGTCACTTCAAGTAGTGTAGACATTAAGTAATTGCCCAAATCAGAAACACACATAAGTGATCATTTCAATATATTTCTCTTTTTTTTGTCTTCTCTCATGTGACAGCAGTATTAAAAGTTAGGCCTTATATTTTTTCTTCACTGTATTGTGCTCGACACTTACCCAAGGTAGCAAGTTTTGCCATTAGCTTTTAAGGTGGCCATTTAAATTAAATTGTATACTCTCTCGAATCGGGGAATTCTTTCCTTTTCACACATTTGTTCATAATTTATGTACCTCTTGCAGCTGAATTCTTGCCAAAAAGGGGGTGGGGGTTACCTGTACTTTGGAACAGAAAGGAAGGCTTGGGGAACTCTTTGGCAGTTTCAACTGCCAAGAAGACAAATTATGCTACAGCTGGTGCCTGGGAAACCCATTAAGCACTCTTGGGGGTGACCAAGTGAGTGTAATTTGAGATTACAGCCCAGTGGCAGTATGTGAAGACAAGCTATTAGTATACAGTTCCATAGAAATGAAAGTCTGATTTATCTGAAAGTAGCAATTAGTTATTAAAACTAGAAAACTGTTGGTAAACAAAGATAGGAAACATTTTAATTGTCACTTGAGAAATGGAAGAGCCCAAAGGCAAATTTGAAATGTAGGGGATCAGTTTTCTAAAAGAAACATTATGTAGAATCTGGGATACTATAAATACACAGATCTGTATCATTTGGCTCCAGTCCCAAATAACATTAGAAAGAAGGCAGGGATTGTCATAGGTGTGTTGTAAAGGTTGTTAATAAGTACAAGGTGTGATTCAAAAGTACATTAAATATTTACATTATTAAAAAGTGTATTACAATAAAAGACATTGCCATTCCTTCTCCCAACGGTGTCCCCCCCCCCTCCATTTATCCCGGTGTTGTTGCAATTTTCTGAAGGAGTTCTAGAAGTCCTCTTTCATATCTTTAGTTGCGCTGTCATTACTGCCTCAGTGTACTGAACTAATTCAAAATGTTTACCTTTCATAGTCATTTTGACTTTGGGGAGAAGCCAGAAAAATGGTGCTAGGACCAGTGAATAAGGTGGATGAGGACATACCATAATATTTTTATTTAACAGAAATTGTTATAAACAGTTGATTTATAATGGGTCAGAAAAGGTGGTGGAAGCTTAAATAAAATTTATTACAGTAAAGGGCACATTGCCACTAATCTCAAAATACTCTGCTTTGAACGCAACTCATTGTTCTTGGCAATGTGTTTTTTACTATAAGATTTTTTTTTTAATTTAAACATTCAATATATTTTTCTGTCACCCCTTGCAAATTCCATTTATCAGAATGGAAGGTGTGACTTTCCTTGATGTCACCATTAAGCTAAAATGACTGATAATTGTGGGTAGGAGAGATGAGGGAGTCACTCCTTATTTTGACAGCACTTTAGAGATTTCTAAACTGTTCTTTGTAGATAGGATAATGGTGGGTATTGGCTCAGGCCAAGCAGCAGTTATCATTTACAGGGTGCCATAGCTCCCTGAGAGTCAGATGCCTTCCTTGTTATTTCTGCCAGGAATTGAAAGAATTAAGAGTACATCTTCCAGTAAGTCAAGAAGAAAAAGAAGTGTACAGAGATGATTCTAAATGGAGAAGATTAAATTTCACAGAAAACACATTCATTCTCAAAAAATGAAGTAAATGATAGATTTAGCAAAGTAGCAAGGAATCTGAAAATTAAATCAACAACAGAGGTGTACAGTTGGAGCCATAGAGCATGTAACAGGAAATCTGAAATAAACAACTTTGAGTATCAGAGTTCTTCAATATGGACCATCTTAACCGTTAATTAAAATTTTGACCATCCTTAGAGACCTCAGAAATTACTTCTTTAAAATGTTCTAATTTTTGTCTTTTCTTGGAATTATTTAAAAATTTAGTTGTACATTTTTGGGGGGATTTGTATTTGTTGCTTCTCTTAGATTATAAGTGATTTCAAAGTAAGGATAATTGCTTAGTACCACAGCTTGTTTTAGGATGACTCAACAAACACTTGTTAAATTGGATGCAGGAAGAAGAAAATTACAGAAACAGTAAGTTATGAAAAAAAATTTACTGTTTAAGGCCAGGCATGGTGGCATCTGCCTGTAATCTGGGTAGACTGAAGCTGTAAGTTAAAGGCCAGCCTGAACTGCATATTGAAACCTTGTGTCTAAAAGGAGAAAGGAAAGAAGGGAGGGAGGGGGAGAGAGAGAGAGAGAGAGAGAGAGAGAGAGAGAGAGAGAGAGAGAGAAAGAGAGTGAAAGAAACTGTTCTAGAAGGAGGCATTGGGAAAAATGCAAAAATAAGAGGATATTATATGTAGAAATAGCAAGCAAGATTTCATATTTTAAGCTTTGTAATATGCAAGTCTATAGTATTCTGAAATTCATTAGTACAGTAATATGAATGCTTCTGTTCAAACAATTTCATTAGCAGACAAAAGCATTCAGCAGAATTTTGCTTCCATTGGCAGACTCCACGCTGGATGGCAAAGATGACCATAGACATCTTCCCCACACAAGCACAAATGCAGCCATCTTCCCCCAAATCATGAAGCAAATTAAGTTCATAAATCAAGGTGCTACTGTATTTAGGAACAGGCTAAGGCATCAAAAAGGTCATCTGTTTGAATCTACAATCAAGGAATATAAACTATAATGATTAGTATTCTTATGATAAAATAAAATAAAGTATAAATATTTTCACTGGCTTCCAACCATGATATTACGATATTTTCCACTGTGTTTAAAACTAAATTAGTACCTCGTGGTTTACAGACTTTTAGCCTAAATGTCTCTTACTTCAGTCTGGTTGCTGCTCAGAAATAAAATTCTTGGTCCCTGGCAGTCACTGTTGCTTCCAAGTCATAGTCTGTTCTTTGAAAGGTTTATGGTTCTGGCTGTATAATGCCCAGTCCCTGGGGAGGTGTGCTTGTCCCATCTGTCCACTTGAACACCCCACCACCACCGCAACACTTATTTGCATATGCAAGCACCTGATAATACATTCCAATTTTAAATTTGTGTAGCTGCAGTAATCATTTTTGTTTCTTCCCAGTTAAATTTCTTATATTTTAAGTTTCAAAGAATTTACTGTGAAGACTTATCAATTGAAAAACCTTCACCCACACTTCATTTAATTTCTGCCTCTGCTTTATTTACTTAATTCATTTTGTCTGCCTTAGAAGAACATTCTTGCTTTCATCAAACACTAAGGATTCTTTTTTTTTTTGCGGCACCGGGGATTGAACTCATGACCTTGCGCTTGCCGGGCAGGCGCTTAGACCGCTGAGCTAGATCCCCAGCCCTGTTTTTGAGACAGGGTCTCACTATGCCATTCAGGCTGGCCTTGAGCTCACTTTGTAGCCCAGGCAGGTCTCGAACTCACAGCGATCCGTCTGTCTCAGCCTCCCGAGTGCTGGGATTACAGGCGTGAGCCACCACGCCAGGCAACACTAAGGATTCTTGGCGGTAACAATTACCTCAAATTAAACTGTGAGATTGAAAGTGAGTATCTTTGGACCTTGATGATTTAGTGCTATTCTCTACTTAGAATTTCCTTCTCATGCCCCATCTGATGAGTTCCTGTTATTCAGGCATAATTCAAAATATCGCCCTTTTAGTAGGCAAATGTATTCCTTTTCGCTGAGCTAGATCCCCAGCAAGGATTTTGGTTTCTTCATCAATAAAATTTAGGATGATAATAGTAAATCTCTTTAGGATTGTGATGAAAGATGAAAGGGGATAACAATTATGAAACAAACAAGTACAAATACTTAGGATAATACCTAACACACAGTAAGTGCTTGATAATTAATATGTAACTCCATAGCACTTACAGATGGACAGCTATCTCTTTCCTTCATCTTTAAGTGTACTATTCACTGCTTTAGATGCTGGACATAAAGAAATAAATTTTTTTGTTCCCAAAGACCGTTAGGTAAAGTAAGAAGAAAAGCAAGTCATTTGTTATTTAACTTTATTAGTGGTATTAGTAATGTTACATTTAAGATGCCACAGGAGCACATATATAAGTGCTTAACTCAAACTGGAATTGTAGTTTCTTTCCTGAAGGAAATATCATCACTTGTTTACTTTCATGGTCTTAAGAGCTACTTGTTGGTGTCAATTCCCAAATTATCAATATTCTAAATCACTTTAGAATTATGTATTTTCTAGATTGTTTTACTTGTATGTTCTTCAGAATTCATAAATGTAGCATGTCCCAAAACTGAACTCATGATCTTGGAAAGTCCTACATATTTCTTAAAACTGTTTCTTCCTTTGTTTTCACACTACCTAGCTGTTGTTTCAGGTCCTCATCATCTTAGACCACTGTCCTAAAATCTGTTTGCATAACTGCTTAAAAAAGTTTTCTTTAAAACAAAAATTGAGCTTTTTGCAGCTTAAAATTTTGTAGTATTTGCTATCATGTAAGTCCTACCTTTCCTGTCAAGACCCTGTTCTCTTGTTCTACATTCTGGCCACATCAACAAGCTTTTTGTCTCACATATGTAGACATACCCACTTTGCTGTTACATTGTCTTCTCCTTTATCCATACTAGAATAGGATCCCATTATATCTTAGCGGCTACCTTTCAACTATTTCTTATTCTCTAAGACTTTGTTCTGTAATTCTGCAAAGCTTTCTAGAGCTCTGTGTCCCTAATTTTCCTTACAGAATTGTGTCCTTTCTTTGTACTTGATATTCCATTGCCATCATTCTGTTACTGTGTTTACTGTGTTTTCATTGTCACTGTCATACCCCCAAGATTTTGAACTCCTTGGTATCAGTAGTGGCCTTGTATGCACACTTTTCTAAGTGCAAATTGAGGATTATGATTAAAGTCCTGAGTATATACTTAATGCGTAGGTGGGTAATAAATATACAGTATATTAGTTTAGGCGAAGAGAATTGATTAGCATATGCTGGAGAAAAGGACTGTCCAAGTGTGAACGTGCAGAAAAAGTAAAAGTATGTGGCTTAGAATAAACAAGCAAAGAAAGTGAGGTTGGGGTGTTAGGTAATGAGCCTAGACAGATAGGGCTCATAACAAAAGTTTTTTATGCCTTGCTAAGAATTTTTGACTTTATCATGAGGGCAGTGGAGAACCATTAAAGAATTTTAAACCTCAGGAGTGATAGGCAGATTTAAGATGCCTATATTTTTTGCATTTTAACATCTGGTGTTATATCTTATAACTGATAGTGTCTTATAATTCTCATAAGAAACATTGGTCCTTTCTAGTCTACTTCAAATAATGATGTGTTACAATTAATCTCATTTTAATCTTGAAGGCAGATAACTTTTTTACAGTGATGATTCTAGCAGTGTAGAGAATGCCTTTTAGAACAGAGTAAAACTACAAGAAGAAGAGGAGGAAGAGGAAAGGAGGAGGAAGAGGAAGAGAAAGAAAAAACTGAACATAATCCAAAAGAGAAATTTGAGACAGTGATGGGAAAGAATTCAGTTAGTCATTCTGATACTAAGTGCTTTCCATGTGGCAGCTCCAGTGCTAACAAAGCATGAAGGGTCCCTACAGTAATCACAAACAGGCAGGGTATCCAGATAGAATTACAGGTAATTGTAAGTGGTGATTGTGAAGCAGATTGTCTAGGAAATGAAAGAGGCAGTGAGAGTAAACTAGCATTCTTTGAGCCAAAACTTTAACGGGAATGAACATTCTACATGAAGAACATTCCTAGTAGAAGAGCAAGTGCAAAAGCTTGGATATAAGAAGAAATAGCAAGGAAGAATCTTACCTTGAGAGTTATTGCAGTCATATAACAAAATAAAGGCACTTACCTTGACTCTTGCCACATACCATATAAGGCAAAATGAATTGCAGATTTCAACCTAAGAGGAAAAACTAAAACTTATGGAAGGAAATTTAAGAGAAGTTTTAGTGAACTTCAGTTGGGCATTTGGGGGAGAGGATAGTGTAGTATTGGGGTTTGAACCAGGGTAGACAAGTGCTCTCCCATTGAACTTCATCTCCAGCCCTAAAGATTTTGTATTGTGTGTGTGAGTGTTTGGTTTTGGGGTTGGGGTTGAGGTTGGGGTGGGGATGGGTTGGGTTGGGTTGGGTTGCGTTTTTTGAGACAGTTTCACTGTGTAGTTTAGGCTGGCCTTGAGTTCACTATGTAGCCCAGGGTGGCCTTGACCTTGTAGTGATTCTCTTCCCTCAACCTCCCAAGAGCTGGGATTACAGGCGTGCACCACCATGCTTGGCTGGATTTCTTAAATAGCACATAAACTAGCACAAAAATTAAAAGATACATATCAAAGTAATATTTGTACTTCAGTCCTTTGTGTGGTTTCAAACTTTCTCCACTTTTTAATTTCATTCTTTTACAGGTGAGTATAATTGTGAGTTTAACTTAGGCTAAAGATTAGCCATTGTCAGTATACTTGATACTTTTACTCATACTTTCTTTCCTTTTTTTTCCTTCTTTCTTCCTCCCTTCTCTTCCCTCCCCTCACCCTTCCTTTCCCTTCCTTCTTTCCTTCCTTCCTTTGCTTCTCCTTCCTTCCTTCTCCTTTTTTCTTCCCTCCCTCTTTCCCTCCCTCCCTTTTTTTCTACCTTTTTGTCTTTCTTTTTTTCTTGGGATTGCACCCAGACCTTGCATATGCCAGCCAAACACTCTTCTGCTGCACTCCAGATGTAGACCCCTAGACTGTCACACATTGTTTTTGATACCTATCTTTTCATTCCATCAACATTTTTTTTCTTTTAAAAAAATGTTTCTAATTTTTCAATCATTTTACATAATAAAGATCATTCAAATCATTGCATACCATTTCTGTGAGTTATAAAAATTGTTATTCGAGCCAAGCCTGGTGGCACACGCCTGTAATCCCAGCACTCGGGAGGCTGAGGCAGGAGGATCATTGCCAGTTTGAGACCAGCCTGGGCTACAAAGTGAGCTCAAGGCCAGCCTGAATTGCATAGTGAGACCCTGTCTCAAAAACACAAGGGCTGGGGATTTACCTCAGTGGCGTAAGCGCCTGCCTGGCAAGCGCGAGGTCACAAGTTCAATCCCAGTGCTGCCAAAAAAAAAAAATGTTATTCTATGGAATAAACTACATAAGCTTCATAACTGGCTCTATAGTTGGAAATTTTCTGTTGAAAAATAAAAAGGAAGCCATTATATATGCATGTACCTTGAAATGGCTATTCAAGAGAATGTACTATCTTTTTAGAATAATTATCTGGAGTATGACTAAAGAGCTTGCTAAAACCAGTGAAAATTGTCAGGCATGTGCTGCCATTTAATCATATGTCAGAGAATGATAATCACACAAGATACCTTGAAAGGTTTTTTTTTTTTCCGCATATGCATTTCAGTGACATTAAATACATTGACACTGTTATGCAGTTATCACTACAGTCCATCTCTAGGATAGAAACTCTACGCATTAATAATACAAAATAGGGGCTGGGGATTTGGCTCAGTGGCCTAAGCTCCTGCCTGGCAAGCGCAAGGTTGTGAGTTCAATCTCTGGTGCAGCAAAAAAAAAAAAAAAAAACCAACAAAAAATAGGCATAGTAGCACAGGCTTATAATCCCAGCTATGTAGGAGACTGAGACAGGAGGTTCACACGGTTTTTTTCATTTGTTTGTTTGTTTTTCTTCTTGAGGATCACAAGTTTCAGGCCAGCATGGACAATTTAGCAAGACTCTGTTTCAAAAAAAAAAAAAAGTTAAATAATAAAAAATTCCCATTCTTTCCTCCCCTACCCCAGCAACCACTGTTTTTTTTTTTTCCCCTATTTTTACTACTTCAGTACTCATTTAAATGGAATCATGGAATATTTGTCTTTTTGTGACTGTCTTAGTTCAATTAGCATATGTCATCCATATTGTATAAAGCTGAATAATACCCCATTTTATGTACATACTACATTTGATAATACCTTCCTCCATCAGTGGATATTTGAGTTGTTCCTACCTTTTAACCATTGTGAATAATGCTGTTATGAACATTGGTATTCTTATGGTTAATACATTGTGTCAGCTTGAGAAGTTTAGAAGTTTAGCTGAGAGACTCAGCAGGGAGCCAGGGTTCTTACTTTGTAAATATCCTCATCCTGTGCAAAGGAGGGCAAGGACATTTTGTGTGTTACACCCACCCTGAAAGGGAGGGGCCTGTGTACAATATAAGGGAGGAGAAGAGGCTTGGGTTTTGCCCTCTTTTGTTCTGGCTGCTGCCTTGAAGTGCTGCCCCAGTGCCATGCCAACCTGCCTTGGAGCCAGCTGATTATGAACTGAAATCTCCAGAAACTGTGAGCTAAATAAACCTTTCCTTGCATCATTTTGGTGTCAAGTGTTTGTCTCAGCAACGAAGAAAAAGTAACTAAGACAATTGTTACACAAATATCTGTTCAAGACTCTTCAAATCTTTTAGAAATATATCCAGAAGTATAACTGCTAGGTCATGTGATAATTCTATACTTAAATTTTTGAGAACACAATGTTTTCTATAGTAGCTGCTCCATTTTACATTTTTACTAGTAGTGTACAAAGTTCCAGTTTTTCTACATCTTTGTCAATATTCCCCTACCTGTTTTTGTTTATAATAGGTATTCCAATGAGCATGATTGTTTTGGTTTTTGTGGGGTTTTTTAAGATGAGTTTTGGAGGCAACTTCCTCAGTAGTTCTAAACACTGATGGATTTAATTTTTAAAAACCTGACCTTTGAGGAGTATTTTGAAGTTTGAGAAAAATTTTTCTCCTTAACTATCTTTAGGACAACCAAGCCTTCGAGAAGCTATTTCTATGTCCTGTATAACCAATGGAAGTGGTGCGAACAGAAAACCAACTCACACCAGTTCGGTTTCCATTGCAAGAAAAGAAACTCTATCATCTGCTGCTAAAAGGTACCCACTTGTAAGGGGGAAAAATACTAACATTGCAAAATTGTATGAACCTGATAAACCAGTCTGTTTTTGAAAAAAATATGAAATAGAGCTATGTGAGTGTCAAATGAACATATCCTTTAAATTTTTTGTGAATGAGATCTACAGCGTGTGCACAGTTTATATCATACTTTTTGAGTTTTAGTATGGAAGCTTTTGGTTTTTACTAAAGAAAGAACAATTTCATATTTTGATTTCTTTTTGTTTTTAATTGTTTCTGTTTAGCAAGAATTTATTGACAACTATCATTATACTTAAGGAAATTTTCTGTGAATTTTCCTCATCAAGTAATATATTTGATACAGCACATTTAAAGGAAAAATAGCATCGTTGGTATAAATCTACATTTCTGGGAGGCTGAATGCTAAAACTTCTTCAATCATAATAAGACTGTATAAAGTTAAGGTCTAACTCGGGATATTATACAGTATTAATGTGTTGTGTGTCTGTGTCTACATGTTAGAGGATGATAGACAGGAAGCTATGGAATTACTGCAGTATAAAAGTTTCAGTGGAGTACAGATTTGAATTGTGTATATAGTATTCTGTTCATCAGTTAATTGATGGGGATTAGTTTCCAGTAAAACTGGTTGTAGGACTTGGCCCTTTTTTGACAGTCCAAGCAAATTATCTCAAGAGACCATAAAATAACAACTTTATCATCTTAAATAGTTTTCTTCTAACAGTGCATTAGAAAAATCCTTAAGAGAATAATGTGTGACAATGTATTGAAAATGCCTACCACAATAAACTAATGCCAGTGACTGAATTCTTCATAGTGTGAAATTACATATTTAACCAAACAGGTGACTACTAGAATGGTAAAGAAATAAGTTCTTTGGTCCTTTAAAAATTATTTCTAGAATTTAATCTTTTAAGTCATTGTTACAGAATCTAGACTTTCCCTTTCAGAAAATGCTATAAGTTACTACCTGTGCTCCACTTTCAGGAAAAAGGGACAAATTGTAAGTTAAACAAATTCAAAGTAGAAAATTAAGCAACCTAGAGGAAAAATTCTTTTAAGTTGTCCTGTAAAACGACTGGTCTGTGCATTCAGGATAGTTTGAAGACCGACAAGAAAGAAGTAACTTCTATATTTGTTTCAGTTTTGTTTTTAATTCCAAAGTTCCTCTAGTATTTTTGAAGTAAAATTTTCTTTACACATACTTAAAAAATTTAACATGAAGTTGATAATTAGTGGCTAGTGTGAAGTCAGAGGGTATTAGAACTGAATCAGATTAAAAAATATAACTGCCAAAATAATGTTATAACATTTTAAACTAGTATATGATAGTTAAATTGTATATACTATGTATATTTATTTAACTGTTTTTGTTATATACATCCTCAATTGATTATATACCTTATTGTAAAATTACAAAATGTGCTTTGATTAAGAACTACAGTCAGTTGGTAGTTTTCTGGCTTTTCAACATTGAAATGGAAGTTTTAATTCCATCTGTGTTGTAATATTGTACTCTCTTTTTTGGTACTATTACAAATGGAAGGTAGTTCCTTATAAGAGTCAAAGTGTAGACCCGGGCATCATGGCACACACTTATAATCCCAGCACTCGGGAGGCTAAGACGGGATCTCCGTAAGTTTGAGTCCAGCCTGGGCTACATACAAGACTGTCTCAAAAAAAAGTCAAAGTGTAAAGCCTTAAATATTTTAAATATAGTTAAAAACCAAGCCTCCCACCCACTTTCAAAATATGAATCTTTGATCAAATTCCTTGATGACTTGTATAAAATATGCCCATATATTTTCATAATTTTTGTTTCATTTTTAAGGAAAGAGTAAGAAATTTAAAACCTGGCAAAATAATACAGTAATTAAAACCTATTTCTTTTTCTGTGATTTAAAAAAATTGTCTCACTTTAATAATCGTTTAAATATTTGTCATGTTTAGTATTTCAGTTTAGTTTTTCTAGCACTTTAGAACTTGTGGTTCTTATTCCTATATATAGTTTGTCAATTTTCTTTGCATTTATTTAACTCACATAATTAAAATAACTGATATAAACAGGTTTTGGAAAAACATAAACTCGGGTAAAATTAAACCTCACCTGGTGAGGCTGAGATTGTAGCTCAGTGGTAGTGTGTTTGCCTAGCATGTGGAAGGCCCTTAGTTAGATCCCCAACAGTGTCAAAAGGGGTGGGGGGACTGGATGGGAGCAGAAATATACAGAGAAATTAGGAAATAATCTATTAAACACTGAGCATTAGTGTACTTTGGTCGTCTGTCAGTTAGCTTCCACAGGTAATGAAAGGTGTCACTAATCCTCTAATTTGGGTAACTTGAGGTCAGTTAAGAGAGCTTCTATCCTCTAAAATTTACTAAGATGGCAAAATTCATTAGAGGTAATTTCAGTCTTCATTGAAGATTTTAATAGCTTCTAGAATTTTCAAAGAAATATTTTTCCTTATTGGATAAAAGCAGTAAAAACCATATTAGTTGTATGATTTAGAAGTTTGAATTATATAATAATCACTTTCTATCATTTGATTTTTTTCATTTGTTTAAATATGTGTTGTTCCATGTTATACTTTATTTTACAGTGGTACAGAAAAAAAGAAAGAAAAACCACAAGGACAGAGAGAAAAAAAAGAGGAATCTCATTCTAATGATCACAGTCCACAAACTCGAGCATCACCTTCTCCCCAGCCCTCTTCACAACCTCTCCAAATACACAGACAAACTCCAGAAAGCAAGAATTCTGCTCCCACTAAAAGGTTTTACTGTCCCCCAGTACAGAGCTAGGGAATGGTTGTAAAGATACCTAAATTCTGTGATTTAGGAAAGAGTTGGCTATCCATGGATTCCAAGAGAGAAGCCTAATGGCTTCTATTTTTTTCCTTCTTTGTTGCTCTAATCTGTATTTTAGCACATTGTGGAATAAAGATTCATGATAAAAATTTCTTAGTTAAAACTGAAAAAACAAAAACATCAGGCATGGTGGTGCGCACCTGTAATCCTGGCACTTGGGAGGCTGAGGCAGGAGGATCACTATGAATTCAAGGCCAGCCTGAACTGCATAGTGAAACCCTGTCTCAGAAAAAAAAAAAAAAAAAAAAAGACATTAAGAAAAATTAAACAATCTGATGAAAGGCACAAATAGCCTATTTTAAAAGGAAAACAGTATTTTCATAAAAGTACAGAATACTTTTTAATTTATATATGATTATGTATAAACTTACAGCCATGGATAGAAAATGGCCATATGTAATTATCCTCACCACATTTTGGCATCATTACAACCTTCAACTTGCAAGGGCCCTTCTCAACAAATAGCTCTTTGTTGTGGCTGCGTCTCAGTTTCAGTTTTGGGTCTTGGGAGGATAAATTCTTGCTTGATTAGAGAAATGGATCCATTTCACCTGGTCTTTTCTATGCTAAGGCTTGCTTGAGGGCTTCTGTATCCGTAATAATATTTTTAAGTTATAAGAGGGGGAGAAGGGAAAAACATTCTAACAGTGTGTGTGAAACTAAATTGAGGGTCTAAACCTGCATGCTGGGAGTCCACTGCTACAGCTACTTTGTAAGCAGATATTGAGACCAGCTTAATTAAATTTTCCTGTTTCAGAAATGCTATTCAAGTTTTATCATGAGATATATGTTTTATCATTATACTTCTGTTTAGAAATCTTAGGAAACTATTAAACCATTCCAAGAACAAGCTAGGATTTTAATAAAATAGTAACCATTCCTAAAAGTCATAATACATTATTTGACCAGTTTAATATTTTGCGTCAAGTCTGTAATGGAAATTGGGAAAACTAAAATACCCTTCACTTGATTGATGCACGTTTACCATTTACAAAATGTTTTGTCTGTGTGTCTTGCACAGATTTTATGCTAAGTGGTTTTTAATTCTTCTGCCTGGTCTCTTGTGGAGTTTTTCTTGAATATAAATTATTAATGTTACACAGCTTTGGAGTGTATGAGGTTAAAGGTGGCTTTTTTATAATCAATCTCTTTAAGGTTCTGATTTGACTTGGTATCTTCTTTGTCCCAGAATCTTTTTTTCAGCTTCTTGAGGTCTCCTGGAAATATGCTTACCCTTCTAAATTGCTCTTTGGATATACTATTGCAAGAAGTATTAAGACTGGATGAGTTTTAGGATAGTTAACAATGCAGCCAAAAAGTCATTTATAAATCAAAAACTTTGTTGTGCAAATATAGGGAATCAGCATTAGTAATACTACATTTTTTTTGTGTCAAGTCTTACTTCAGACCATGGATAAAATTGTTTCTAAAGATACAAACAAGAATTTCACTTTTAGGCTCACCATTTAGGAATTGTCACTTATACCCATATAATTTAACACATTAGGACATAATTACATAAAAAACAAAAATTGTGGCCTTAGAATTTAATGATCATGAAAAAGTTCTGATTTTTGTTAACTACAAGTTATGAGAGTAGCCAGGAGTGATGACGCATTCCTGTAATCCCGGCACTCTGGGAAACTGAGGACAGGAGGATCACAAGTTCAAGCCCAGCCTGGACAATTTTGTAAGACCCTGTCTGAAAATAAAAGAAAAGGGTGGCAAATGCAACTCAGTGCAGAGGCCTCAGGTTCAATCGCCAGTGCTGGCAAAAGAGAGGGAAATATTCTGACATGTAAGCAAATAGTTGTTTTTTGTTTTTTGTCTTCCTGATAACAGCAAAAGAAAGGTAATAGATTTCTTTTTATCTGGTAGTATTTGTTCTAGCGCTCTTTGGGATAACACTGAAAATTATAAAACATATTTGGGGTCAACCCATTCAGAACCCCTCCTGTCTCTCAGAACTATTCGTATTCTCTATTCCTTTTCTTCAATAAATTGTCCTACTCTTAAAAAAAAAAAAATCCAGACTTGGTCATTGCCTTGTTTAACTCCTTTACTCATCCAAGCAAAGTCTTTCAACTAATCCTTTCCTTTCTTTTCTGGATTAGCTTTAAGAAAGTGTTAATTGCTGCTTTTGTGTTCTATTTAAACTGTCACGTACATGTCACCCTACTCAGAATTTTTGTTTAAGAAATGAATATGTTTCTCCTAGCATAAAACGACTACCAACAGCTGAAAAGTTACATAATTCATGGGAAAATTCAGATGATAGTCGTAATAAATTATTGAAAACACCATCAACATCAAAATTAATATCAAAAGTTACAAAAAATACAGACAAGTAAGTAATACTTTATTACATCTGAAAATTAATAGTTCTGTCATACTTGTATGTACAATTATATATGTCTGCTTTGAATTTTAAAATCTGTATTATAATTCACGTAATTTTTTTCTTCTAAAGTCTTAGAAAAACTGTGTCCGTTAATGCTCCCCAAGTCAAATTGTAAATCTCAATAATACTGTACTTCTCTTACGTTCTTTTATGCTTTTACTTGTTTAAAACCATGTAAAACTGTGTATATTAGTAGTTGATAGCATGAGAAATTATACTGGTACCTGAATTTCATTTCTAGATTTATCTAGGGTGTGGGCAAAGGCATGAGAGTTTTGCACTTTCTTCAGATGACTCTAATGTTCACCTGTATAAAATTATAAAATATATTCTTTGAATTCCTTTTTAGGCATAAAGATGTCATCATTAACCAAGGTAAATTAAACATCTTTTTAAAATACTTATTTTGCTTTTGTACATCAGTTTAATTTTTTTCAAACTGATAAGAATGTCAACTTACTTCCAATCAGTATGTTTTATTAGCCCGTAGGAATAAAAGAGATGTGTTTCTGTAGTTACTTAAGGAAATGCTCAATTTTTTGGTAAGATATATCATTTTTGTCTCAACCAGCAAAAATGTCAACCCGTGAAAAAAACAGCCAAGGTAAGAATAAGCTACACAGTTGGTTGCCTTCTAAATTAATTTTTCTTGGATCTCTTATCTGGCTTTTCATTACTTTTACTATCTGACTTTTCTTTTAAAAAAAAGGAAATAGCATAGTAATTGGAACCATGAACCCAAGTACTTTTTAAAGAAATCTATCTTATTTCTGTGAGCTGTGAAGATTTAAGGTGATCAGTAAAAATAAAGATAGCTTCACACAGGATAAAATGTTTTTTCTCCCTTTAAAAAAAAGTTATACTTAGAAAAGCCATTTAAAAGATTGATAAATTTTAATTTGATTTCCTGTCTCATCAACTTCATTACAAATAATCACTCATATCGATGCAAGACTCAAAATGTGATGAGTCTAGCAAACCATTTCCTCTTAAATTTTTTTTATATTAATTATAATTTCTGGCCACTTGCTGTTGTTGGCTTGTTCTGACCAAAAAAAGAACAGATTTTTTGGAAAGGTATATTTAATTTAATTGCAAAGTAGGTATATTTCATAATCAGTTTTACATTCCTCTTAGATTGCCTGCAAGTTTAATTGAAGCATGCTGTTCAAAGAGAAAGCACGTCTTTTCTGTGCATGCTTTTCACAGCTCATTTTTATGTCATAATTATCTTCATTTTCTGGGTATTAGCCAACTAAATTGTGGTTAAAATATTTGTTAGACATTTTACTTCATTTCTGTGAATTTTTACTTCCTTCGATTCCAATAAGAAAATATTTATTTTTTGTTGTCTGGATCATTTGTACATAGAAATTGTAAAAGAGATTCAATTTTGGTGGCATTCTTCTCCATTAGGCCTTAACTTTCTCTCTTCATTATAATAACTGTGTTATTAAACTAATTGTATTAGATTAAGTAAAAATTTAGCAACTTTAAGGAAAATGAAATTTTATCTACAAAGACATTCTTACTACATTACATATTAAATTTTTTTTTCTTTAAATGGTGATATATATCACAGTACTATATTCTGGAAGGTACAGTGAGTAGAGTTGCTGTGATTAGTGTTTGACCCTGGCTCTTCTATATAATGCTAGACCTAATGACAATGTCCCTGAGTTTTTCAGTCTGAAAATAATAACTGTAAAACCTACTTCACATGGCTGCTAAATGGTGAAATAATATACATGAAAATACTTTAAAAATAGAAAACACAGAAACTATAAGTATGTACTGCTGTTAAACGTTTTGCTAAAGAGCTCAGATTTTACAAGCTCCATGTCAGTGAGAAAGGACTGTGCCTTTTACTTGTGTTTCATGTGTTCTTTGAAAGGAAAAAGGAAATTAAGATTGATGTATGAGAGTGGTTTATGTTGATGACACAATTTTCAAAAGTAAGGTATTTGAAAGGGGGAGGATTTTGCTGTAGAGGAATCACTGAACAGTGAGTAGCCAGTGCCTGGCAAGAAGGATGGAATGAAAAGTTTGGAAAGAATATAGAAAAATAAGTTTTGATTGTGTTACAAGAATTTTACCTTAAAAATTCAGATTGCAATTGTTGAAAATTGATGTCAGACATTGCTTGCTTTGAAAGGTGAGTCTTTTCCTTTGCTGGTATAATTACTCTATCCTGTCTAGAGAATAGACTAGTATCATTGGAGTGTGCCCACAAGAGCTCTTTTTTTCAATGTATTATATAATTCAGGCCTGCCAGTGATTAAGGCAGAGGCTATAGAAAGAAACAGATGGATGCTGGATGGTACTAGATAGGTAGGATATGGAAACTAAAGAGTAAAGGAAATCTATGAAAATTGAACAAGTAAGCAACATCTGCTGAAATAGGAAAATTTTGTGAAGGAGATATGTGGAAAAGAACAGGAATGTGGTTATGCGTAATTGCATTTCAAGTTGACTTTGAGATTTAACCTACATATAGAGATGTATAGCAAGCAACATAATAGAGATGCTTAAACACATGAATTTTGTAGTCCAGAGACTTATATCATCATTGAATTAGCAATGGTGACCTCAGACAGGTTATTTTACCTCCCTAAGTTTTTGTTTTCTTGTCTGCAATTGAGATAATAAGCCTTCAAAGAGTTTTTATAAAAATTAGATAGGCCGGGGATTTAGCTCAGCGGTGTAAGCGCTTGCCTGGCAAGTACGAGGTCGTGAGTTCAATCCCTGGTGCTGCAAAAAAAAAAAAAAAAAAAAAAAAATAATAATAATAATAATAATAATAATAAAGCATTTTAACACAGTGCCTGGCACATAGAACAAAATAAATTTTAGTTAAAAATGAGTCTGCCAGTAAAAACTTTGCACTGAAATAGAGTAAGATGAAAAGGCAACCATTAAGCAGAGGATTTTCTGTTGCTGTAAGTTGTAGATCTGTTTTTAAAGTTTGGTATTTGATATGCATGGTACCTTCACAGCACATTTTCTTATTATTAATGCTAATACCTATCTTTTTTTTGTAAAGTTTTTTAAATATATGATTTATTAATTTCTCTAGCTCTTTTTTGACAATAACAACCATGATTTGTTCCAAGCCACCTGCTTTGATTTTGGAAGAAGCCTATTTACCTTTGGTACACTTTGATGAGTGGTAGCAGAAAAACTGCCTAAAAGGCCTGTGTCCTTCAGATACCACAGTGGTCAGCACTTAGGCAGAAGGCAGGAAGTAATAGTTGAAAGCAGTAGAAGTGGAATGGAATACACACAGGGCAATACTTGAGACTAGGTATGAGGGGAAGGACAGACTATGCCACTGAAAATAGGCTCATACTAACCTGAATCTTCATCTATGCCCTGCATCCTGAACCCCTTTTCATTATTTTTCTCCTTAGTTCTGGGTCTGTTCTAGTCACAACAGAAGTGAAAGCCTTACACAAGTTAGAAATTGGACTAAGTTTTAATTAGGACATGTAACTGTGACTACATATCCAGTGTTTCTAACATTGACCAGCATTTTCTCACCTCCCTTCCTGTTACCCACTCCAGCTTCTACAGTACATTTTTTTGTTGGGGGTTCTTTTTGAGACAGGGTTTCACTATGCATTTCAGTCTGGCCTTGAACTCACTTTGTAGCCCAGGGCTGGTCTCGAACTTCCAATGATCCTACTGTCTCAGCCTCCCATGTGCTGAGATTACAGGCATGCACCACCATGCTCTGCTTTCTACTCTACTTCTGAGAGTTTCCCAGTATGAGTGAGATGATGCAGTAATTGCCTCTGTGCCTGTCACATTTCACTTAATGTCCTCCAGGTTCGCACACATTATGGGGAAATGACAGATATTTTTTATGGCTTTAATATTGTTATGAGTATGAGAAAGGAAGAGAGAAAGAGCAGTATTGAGCTAGACATGGTGGTGCACACCTGTAATCCCAGCACTTGGGAAGCTGAGGCAGGAGGATCACCATGAGTTTGAACCAGGCTGGGCTACATAGTGGGTCCAGGCCAGACTACTACATAGTGAGACCTGTCTCAAAAAAAGAAAGAGTAGTATTATCTGTTTAGACTTAGACCAACTGCATAACTTGGCTGTTGTGAATATTGCCACAATAAACATGAGTGCAGGTATCTTTGCAAACATACTGATTAAATTTCCTTTAATATATACCCAGTGTGGGAGTACTAGATCTCAAAGTGCCTTTTGTAATTAACACACAGTATCATTAGTCATATTGAGAACTTGAATGACCAAGGGCCCTATTGGAAAGAAATCTGCTTAAAGGGATCCCATCTATCACCAAATTCCGCTCTTATTTCCTCTTACAGTGCTACCTCTCTGCTCTGCCAAATCAATGCAGTAATACCCTAACTGTACAGATACATTAAAATGGAAGACTAGTTATGATATCTTGGGAAATTGAGGAGTAGTTGACTATTTTTTTTAAGAGAATAAAACAGTAAAGCCAATCAAAACAAAACAGTGAAAGTGATACAGTACTTCAAAACAAGGTAATAGGAAATCGACAAAGGCTGCCATAATGCTTCTTGTTATCTTCAAAATAGCTGCCCATGCCATCGGACATAATAAAATCAAATAAAACAGAACAGAATAAAACAAATCAAAACAAAACAGTGACAATGATACAGAACTTCAAAACAAGATAATAGGAAATCAACATTAGCTACCATAATATATCTTGTCATTTTCAAAATAGCTGCTCATGCCATCAGGTATAATAAAATCAAACAAAACAGAATAAGACCATTCAAAACAAAACAATGAAAATGATACAGGACTTTAAAACAAAATAATAGGGAATTAACAATGGCTACCACCTTCCCTTTTTAGACATTCCCTCCCCTTTCACTGTCACAATATCTACTGTACACTTTGGATCCCACTAACTCCTTCAGTTTTTTATACTAGAGGAGCAACATGATGTTCACCTATGTGAGTCCAAACCATTTCACCCAAGAGCATGATCACAAGTTGCATCATTTACCTACAAGAGCCTTGTGATTATCCTTCTTGACAACTGAGTAGCTTTCCATCTCTTTAGAATATCCTTCAGTACTCTTTGTAGGGTTGGTTTGGTGGTCATGAATTCCTTCAGTTGTTCTTTGACATGGAAGCATCTTCTTTCTCCATCAATTTTGAAAGATAGTTTTTGCAGGGTACATCAATCTGTGTTGGAAGTTGTTTTCTTTCAGAACTTGATATGCTTTACTCCAAGCTCTTAACTTGATGGTTTGTATTGAAAGTCTGTGGTGATTCTGATGGGTTTTCCTTTATAGGTAATCTGTTTTTTTTCTCTACCAGCCTTTAATATTCTGTTCTTGCGCTGAATTTCTGGGATCTTGATTATTACATGTCTAGGTGTAGATTTATTTTGGTTTTGGCTAGTTGGAATTCTATATGCGTCATTATCTGTATATCAGGTCCTTTTCCCATGCTTGGGAAGTTCTCAGCTATTGCTTCTGTAAATAGTCTCTTTATGTCGTTTGTGTTGACTCCTGCTTTTTTGCTGACACCTATTATTCTTAAATTACTTTTTGTGTTGTCTTGCAGTCGTTGAGTTGTTATTTCCTGGTTCCTTGTTATTTTTAAGAGATCTTTCCTTTCACAATTGCTAGCTGCCATCCTGTCTTCAAGGTCTGAAAGTCTATCATCAGTTTCTTTCAAGTGGTTCTGCCAGCTTTCAATGGAGTTTTTAATTTCCTGGATATCTCTTTGAGTCTGTTTCATGCATTCCATTTCTTCTCTATATTGTTCATTTAAGGTTTCCCTCATTTTCCTATGGTCCTCTTTTTCCCTATATCTTCTTTAGATATGCTTGGCAACCTTTTATGATGTTTGTGATTTTTTTCTTTTACCTGAGGTACTATTTCTGATCTGATTTTTTTTTTTTTTGCAGCACCAGGGATTGAATTTATGACCTTGCACTTGCCAGGCAGGTGCTTAGGCCACTGAGCTAAATTCCCGGCCCTTGTCTTTTTGAGACAAGGTCTCACTATGCTGTTCAGGCTGGCCTTGAGCTCACTTTGTAGCCCAGCTGGTCTCAAACTCTCAACGATCCTCCTTTCTCAGCCTCCTGAGTGCTGGGATTACAGGCGTGCACCACCAGGCCTGGCTGATCTGATTTCTTTAACAACCTCCTAAAGTAGTTTTTTTACTTAGTTGCCATCATCCTAGAAATTTCAGGTGTGCAACTTCCGCTTTCTTCCATGTCCTTGTCTCCTGGACTTGTTCTCTTTGGGCTGGAAGCCAGAGATCCCCTTTTGCTTCTTCATCTTGACATTTTCCTGGGTTCCTCCAGATGAGCAGGTTGTGGGGTTTCAGGTGCTTCCCACATGGGTTACCCATCCACAATGTAGGGGAATGGGTCATGCTCCTGGGTTTCTCCTAAGCCAGGTTCCCCACGAGGCAGTAGGGTATGGAGCGGGCTTTTCTAGACACTCGTGGCTTGTCCAAGGCATGGCTGGCTAGTTCTCCTGGCTGGCACTGGCTAACTGCCAGAGAGTCCCAGTGGCAGCTGGTTTCTTCTCCCCACCGGAAGTGGCTACCTGTAGGAGAGTCCTGATGGCAGCTCCTAGATGACTATTGTAGCTATTAAAAAACACTTTTAAAGTCATTTTGAAATTCACACTTTCTAAAATATCATGACAATTTGTGTAGCCAAATACTTCAAATAATTTGTAAAACTGGAGAAAGAAGTCCAGAACAATCTTGTTATGGCAACTATTATAGTTCTGATATTTGTTTACTCTCCTTTATCAGATATATAGATATAGATATATAAATATATAGATACAGTTTTTAAATATACTCATTCATGTAACAAGTGGGGCTTTTTGTTGTTGCTGTTGGTTTGTTTCTGAGACCAGATCTCCTCACCCTACAGTTCTGACTGACTTTGAACTCACTGTATAGACCAGGCTGACCTCAAAGTTGCAGCAGTCCTCCTGTCTCAGTCTCCTGAGTGCTGGGATTATAACAAACATTTTTGAATGCTTATTTTGTCAGGACCTGTCTTCAGCAGCCAAGGTTACAGCTGTTACAATGTCTGAACCATGTAGAATATATATTCTACATAATTGAAACAGAATGTAGATGAAGCAGATAACAAAATAATAAATCAGGAGGTGATACATAATGGGAAAGAATAGGGAGCATAGAGAATTGCCATTTTATAGAGCATGGTTAGGGAAGGCGTCCCTGATATGATCTCTCTGAAGGAAGCAAATGAGGTATGTGACAGTCTGAATAATCATAAATGGAGGAAGCTGACAATACATAAGCCATGAAGCAGGAGTTTGTTTTTTGTTTTGTTTTTGTTGTGTTTTGTTTTTGCTGTGTTAAGGAATAATAAGTAGGTCACTGATCATAGGATACATTCAGTTTTATATTTGTTAGCTATTACACTTGCAAAACATTTATTCTAAGCAATGTAAGTTTTATCAGGCTCCTCACTTATAAAAAGGAAGTCAGAAGCAGAGAGAGAGAGAGAAAGGGGGAGGCAAAGTGGAATAGTGGAAAGAGCAGAAATGTAGTAAATATGAGATGTAGTGGGAAAATGACCTATATTACAGAAGATGGAAGAATCAGACTGAAGTTAGGAATACAGATTGGAGAAGCCCAAAATCCTGTGTCAAAGGAAATTGTAGAGAGGGAGGGAGAGGAGGAGGGAGAGAGAAAACCTTTGTTCATCCCATAATGTTTTCCCTGTGTGAGACCTTGAGCTTCAGTGTTCTCACATATGGTTAGGCTGAGATTAGATATTGCTAAAGGCTTTTCAGGAAATTCACTAACTTGCTTGTAAATTACCTTCCAAAGAACTCAAGTCCAGGTGCTTTTGTTTATGTATTATATTTTCCGATTTCTTCGCTGCAGGTGTGTTTGGCCATAAAACCTGGTGACACCTGTGTAAATTAAGCATTGTATCTGTAAGAATAGCTGAAATTTACCTGTAAGGATGTATGATAGTGGTATTCTACTGACCCTGTGTTACCTTTCACCTGCTGAGAAGGATGTGCAGTTTGAAACAAACCAAAATATCAAATTAAACTACAGATAATCTTTTCTCCTTACTGAGGTGGAATCCAAAACTTCGCAGTTCCAGAATTAGTAAGTCAGATGTTAAGTTTAAAGTGGATAAGCAAGGACAGGTAAAGAAGTACCCTACTTCCAAAAGGTATACATACTTTGTTGTAATGTTTAGGTACTGGGTCATTTTTATAGACTGCATCTGCACTTTTTTTGCGGCACTGGGGATTGAACTCACGACCTTGCGCTTGCCAGGCAGGCACTTGGGCCACTGAGCTAGATCCCCAGCCCTTGCATCTGCACTTTATATCTGGGTTTTCTATGTATTTTAAAAGGAAATCAAAAAAGGGAGATCTGTATTGCTGCAAAAAAGAAATCTCAATAATTGGTGTTTTCATTGCTAATTTTAAAGCTTTCTAAGCAAAAATCTGATATCTTAATATTGTGGTGAGTAGCAACTTTCTAGATTAAAATAACTTTAAAGGCTGTACAAGTTTTTTTGTTGTTGTTGTTAGAAACTATCCCAACTTGTAAGTATCAATGTTCTTCACACCCTCTTTCCATATCTTGAGCTAAGAGAAAAAAAGTCCCAACTGCCTACTCTGAATGTAGAGAATATGATTTTTCATAAGAGAGACATAGCTCTTATGCATATTTATTATGTTGTGGTTAAAGCCTTTTCACCTGTATTTTACACAGTAGGCATGATTATTTTAGTGCTAAATTAGAAAGTAATTAACTAGCAAAATTTTCTGTTCTTTAAGCATGTCAGTTAACTGAGATACTGTCCTAGTTAGATGTCTGTCTTGTACAAATGGGTGGCATTTAGACTCCATGTTGTACTGCTGATTCTATAAATTGTTACTGTTTTTCAGAAACATTTTGAGAAGAATTATAAAACTTGTGATTAGGTTTAGCAGGAAAGAGGTATGATTGATCTGTGACTTGTACCAGGGTTGCTAGGAAGAGGCATCATCTACTAAATCTCTGAACTATATTCACTGTTGATTCTCAAAGGAACTGTTTCAAACATTCTATTGATTATTCCCTCTAATAATGCTTTTAAAACTTTTTTTAAATTATGAAATATCTTGCTCCTTGTAAGAATATATGCAAATAATGTAAGTTCCTTACGCTGTACTGTACTGACCATGAAAATTTATCACATTTTCACATTTTGCTTTTATTTGACTCAGGAATATTTTTTAAAGAAATAAAGCATTAAAGTTGAATCTCTTATTCTATTTAATCAGAATTTCATATACAGGTATTTTTATTCTTCATCCAGGGCCTCCTGATTCTTTTTCTGTCATACTTAATTGAGAAAGCAGAGATGGGAGATAAGTGTTTTGAATTTTTTTTTTTTTGGCAGCACCAGGGATTGAACTCATGACCTCGCGCTTGCCAGGCAGGCGCTTAGGCCACTGAGTTAAATACCCAGCCCTTGTCTTTTTGAGACAGGGTCTCACTATGCTGTTCAGCCTGGCCTTGAGCTCACTTTGTAGCCTAGGCTGTTCTCAGACTCGCAGCAATCCTCCTGTCTCAGCCTCCCCAGTGCTGGGATTACAGATGTGAGCCACCACATTTGGCTCGAGATAAAGTGTTTTGATATCTGAAATTTTTTTGTTGAATGTAGTTTAAAAATTAAATCCAGCTTGGTATACTCATAAAATAAAAAATCTTTTGATTTATTCACTGCTTACAATACTTTTTCCTGGGGATATAAATATGTGATGTTGTAAGAAAGTTGTGAAAGTATAATCATTTTGCTTACAGAAAAAAAGTATTTTGTAACAATATAGCAAGTCTTAGAAATTTTATGTGTCTGATATTTTTGGGTTAGGGTGCTTTCCTGTCTTTTTCCAAATAGGCCTTTTGCAGTAAAAATAACCTAAAATGTTCAAGGAATTCCTCAAGTAATTTTAATGATGATCAACTATAAACAAAACAAAGAAGAAAAGTTAAAGGAAGTTTAAAGTCAAGAAAGGTTTACTTATTACTGACTTGGTTTATTAGTGTAAGAGTTATTAGTCAGGTACACAAGACTTGGTTATATTTCCAGTGTAAGTGGTTGTATATTTCACAAGGAGTCAAATACGTATCTTGTGTCTTCATTGTGCTACCATGTAATTAAGAATTCCAGAAAGTTTACCAGCCAATAAAACTACCTATAGAATGAAGAAAATTCAAGTAGCATTTTAATACTAGGTGAAATTTTCAGTCTGGGTTTTGTTCTTGCTATTAAAATTTAAGTACATAGTGTTTGGCAAACACTGTAGTTAGGATTTTTCTTTGTTTAAATCTATGGAATAAGACGGTTAGATTACATCCTTCTAAATTCATTCTCTCTCTCTCTCTCTCTCTCTCTGTGTCTCTCTCTGTCTCTCTCTCAATTTTCCCCCCTTTTTGAGATAGGGTCTCGCTATACAGTTCAGGCTGGCCTTCAGGTCACTTAGTAGCCCAGGCTGGTCTCGGAGTTGCAGTGATCCAGCTGCCTCAGCCTCCTGAGTGCTGGGATTACAAGCATGCCCCACCATGCCCGGCTCTCTTTTTATAATCCTAGGGTCTGCATATTGTATTTTATAGCTAAACACTTGAACAGAGACAAAATTCAGACTCTATGATAATACAAATCATGTGACATCCAAAGTCCAAACACCTTAACACATTGCATTTTTTCATTGAACTTTTAAAACTTTGAAATATTATAAAAAATAAATGGCTCATGAACTGGGACTTGCAATCTTTTGTTTGTAAGAAAATCTTTTAGCTGGGCATGGTGGCGCATGCCTGTAATCCCAGCACTTGGGAGGCTGAGGCAGGAGGATTGCCATAAATTTGAGGCCAGCATGGGTTATGTAGTGACTTCAGGATCTAAAGCAAAACACTGTCTCAGAAAAAGAAAAATGGTCGTTTTGTCATTTTCTACTATAAAATCAGAGCTAGTATTTCTAATATCTTGATTATCTTTCAAACTCTTATGATTTTGGAGTAGAATTGATAGTATCAGAGGAAAGACTCAAACTAAGTAAAATTCATTTTTTGTTTGCAAGGATTCATTAGCATCATACTCTACTACATTTTAGTTAAATATAGAACTAAAATTCTAGTTTGAGCAAGCCATCTTAATTCTAAAGATTATAAAATACAAATAAAAATGCATACTTAGAAACTTTTGGGGAGAAAAATGCTTTTAAATTGTAAGCATTCTCAAATTTCCAAAGGCTTTCTAGAGGTAATAGTACCCATTACACAAATAATTACAAATATAGTCCCAATCCTTAAAGTTCTGCTGTTGTCTTTGAAAGGCTTTATCTTTGTTAAATTTTGAAGTCCAGAAATAAGACAGGTTGTGGAAAAAAAGCACTAGAGGAACTGATCTTGGAAATAGAACATGCCCAGTGCCATCTTCCTTCTGCATTCTGCCTGAATTTTTCTTTTCAGTTTGTTACAATCTGAAAGATTAATACTTTGATAAGCATCTTTTAAATATAAAAATAATAACTAGTTATTTATGCATGAGCATGAATTATTTGAACAATACTACTCTGCTCAGAACACTTGCCATAACATTTCTAAAAGGATGGGAGTTTTGTTTAAGGAGTATGGTGATGATTTTGTAGTTTGGAGCTCTGGGTAATGAGCAGAAGATACTAAATTAGAAGTGTAAAACGTGATGAAATTGAAAAGCAGCTTTCAGGAGGTGTAGGCAAAAAGGATGCAGAAATGAAAATGAAACATCAGATGTTTGCTCAACGTTCACTCTGCTGGGATAATAGATGAGAAACCTTTTTCTTCTGTGATAGGACTTGGTTTCTAGCTACTGGGATCCAGAACTCATGGCAGTACTGTTTCAGTTATAAGTAAACTGTTTTGTTAGTCACTGGGCCTTCTCTAAACTGGCCTCAGGATTTTATGACTGTTTAAATCGCTCTGTCTAGTAGAGTGACAACATACAACACGTATGTCATTTAAATTTTTCTAGTAGCCAAAATTTAAAAAGTAAAAGACCAAAATGAAAATTGAGTTTAATAAATTTAATGGCCAAAATATTATCATTTTGATGTGTAATTAGTGTAAAGAATTGTTAGAGATGTTTTACTCTTTCTTTGTATGAAATCTTCCAAATCTGGTGTGCATTTTATACTCCCATCATATCTCAGTTCAACTACCACATTGCTGGTTTTCAGTAACCAGTAGCGATCATTTTGGGCAGTGCAGGTCCACAAGACAGTTTTATCGTGAAATGTTTCCAAAATTCTAAATAAAGAAAATTTTGGATCCCAAACTAAAAATTTATTTAAGTTTCCTACCTTGATTGCTGTTTTTCTCTAAAGAGAGGTTTGACTAGGTGAACTCTTTAAGTTTTCTTTCATTTTCATCATTACATGTTTCTAGAGAAATGAATTAATAGCTTTTATTTTTTTATTTTTATTTTAAAGAGAATA